>JAQQSW010016839.1:0-11586 GCA_028646575.1 Pseudocheirus occidentalis | reverse complement strand
TCAAGGAGAAAATAATACAGACTGCCAAGAGAAAACAATTTTAATACTGTGGAAACACATTTAGGATAACCCAGGGTCTGGCAGAGTGTACACTGAGGGATCAAAAGGCCTGGAATATGATATTCCAGAGAGCAAGAGAGCTGGGATTAAAACCAAGAATCACCTACCCAGCAAAACTGAGTATAATGTTCCAGGGGAAAATATGGTCATTCAGTGAGGTGGAGGACTTGCAAGCATTCTTGATGAAAAAACTGGAACTGAACAGAAAATGTGACATTCAAACACAAGAGCATGAGAAGGTAAACATGGGAAAGAAATCATAAGGAACTTATCAAAGTTGAACTATTTACATTCCAATATGGAAAAACAATAATAATAACTTATGAAACTTTTCTTATTATGAGGATAGGTGAAGGCAATACATACATACATATATGTATACCTACACATATGTCTAGATAGGAGGGTATATATGTGTATGAATACATATCTGGGCATGTATGTATATGTGTACATAGAGGGCTCAGGATCAATTGAATAGGAAGGGATGATACTTTAAAAGGTGAAATTCTGAGGTGGGAAAGGACTTGAATGAGAGGAGACAGGGAGAGACAAAATACGGTTAATCATCCCATAAAGAAGAGGCAAGGGATAACTGTTACAACTTTACTTTCATTTACTCTCATTGAATTTGGCTTAGGGAAGGAATGACATAAACTCTAAACTGGGTATCTTGCCACACAGGAGAGTAGGGGGTATGGGGATGAGAGGGGGGATGATGGAGGGAAGGTCAGGGTCAGGGGGAGGGTTCCTGGAAGCACACACTTCAGTAAAGGGACAGGGACAGGGTAGAGAATAAAACAAGGGGGTGGCGGGATAGGAAAGAGGGACATACAATAAGCCTCTCACAGTATATCCACTGTGGAGATGTTCTGTGTAATTACACATGTACAGCCTGTATTGAATTGCTTGTCCTTTCAGTGGGGGTGGGTGACAAGGGAGGAACCGAAAGAATCTAGAATTTAAAGCTCTACAATCAAATGTTAAAAAAAAATGTGTATACCTGTAAACTACACCAAAATAAAATCAATGTGAGTGATTCGGAAAACTTTAGACCCAAAAAATGACTAACTGAAACTGCTTGGTATTTAGCAAATGTGTGTTTTTTTTTAATTTTCTAAATTCTAAGTTGTGGAATCTTTTTCTTTTAAACTCCCAGGACTTGTATTCTAATTTCTTATTTTAACACTTCTCTGAATTTTGCTGAATCTCTATTTCACTGAATCCCTCCTGAATAGATTCCATGATTAATAATACAGTTCCTAAAATTCAAACTGCAGTTTCAGAATCAGTCTCTAGCCATTTCAAATTTCCTTTTGTGGAGTAATTAATCTGTCAATTTTTGTTTTGATTAAACTTTACAAAGTTTGCTTGTACCTCAAAAACTCACAAAAATGCTCATAAAACTGCACACAAATCTTAATTTTAGAATTTTCCAATAGATAATAGTAAATTTAGTCTCTATCATTTTTTATCTGTCTTTCATCTCTGCAGCCTTCGGTGTGGCTATAAAGAGACCTGTCTTTTCTGAAGACCTTTTGAAAAGTTTTAATTTTTACATTTCCCACCCCTCCGGTTTATTAGACCAAAGAAAAAAGCATAGAATAAAACATATGCTTGGATGTACCTGCTAGCATGGATTAGTACAAAGCACGGATAAGACAACACAGATTTCCCATTCTCCTAAAGATTTTCCTGTTGTATAAGGTCCCTTTCTATCTGAAGCAAGGAACCTGCTATTCTGAAATGTAGTTCTATCATTCACAAAATGCACACATGGAACATTCAGTGAGGCCTGAACATGTACATTTTTCTCTAGGAGGATCTGTCTCCTACATTAAGTATGTAACACGTGATAGTCTTGTGGCTGGGGTCCTGCTGCCAGCCTGATTAATTCTCCTCTTTACTGTTTGTATTAATGTTTTTATAACCTTATGCATAAGAAAATGTAATTTGTAATAATGCCATGTTGCTTTGCTATAATTTGTCAATTGGATCCACCTATTTTAAGTGCACTCTGTGTGTATGTATAATATTTTTAAAACAGATGCAATTTAGCAAAGTTTTCCTTCCCTATTCTCTCTTTTTTATTTAATTTTTTAAATTTAAATTTATTTAGAACAAATCCCTAATAGAGAATTCTACTTCTTCTAGGTTCCCTTGTAAATCATATAACTTTTTAAACAGAAATAAAATGCCTATTTTATCTCTTAAAAGTTTTATATAAACACTTTTTCTTCCTCACTAATATCCTCTAAAAAAAGTTTTTTCTTCTTCAAGCAAGCTACCTTAAACTTAGACTCTTAGAACTTTTCACTTAATTTCTAAAATAAAAAAATTGGTCATCCTCAAAGCAGAGGTTTACGTTCATCTCAGAAGCATTTTGGTTCTGGACTGGGGAAAGTCTAGGCTTCCAAGGTGGTCCTCTGAGAAGAAATCCCTTGGTGACTGAAGAGTGCTCAGCGAAATTCCTCGAAGAGGAGCACCTATAGGAATCTGGAGTCAATCTCTAGGGTCTCAGTTGGTATGCCAACTGTTAAAATTGATCATCTGAAATAAAAAGGAAACTGAAGACAAAGTTACTGAGATCTCTATGATTTAATCTGCAAAACTAGTATTTGCATATCAAACCAGGTCACTTGACCCCTCAGAGATCAGACACAAGGAGTGATTTACAGAGATGTATTTTATAGCCAAAAAGAAAAAAAAAGGAGGAACTGGAATAATGACATAAACTTGCTTTGACCATAATTCTATTGGACAAGGCAGGTCACCTGACTAGTTAGCTTCTCCCAGACTTTCTCAATCCTATGCCAAATGTCCTTTCCATCAGGTAGTACCTTTTGTAAGCAGAAAGTGTACTGGAAAAGAAGAACTTAAAGTCAGTGGTTAGCATTCACCCTCCCATAATCCTTAGATTAGTCCATTACTTAACTTAGACCCTAGCTCAAGAGAAAAAGAGGCTTCACTTAACCTCTGGCTAACCTTTCTCCAGCCTGGCCTCCAACTGGCCTCTGGTCAACCCTGCTTTCTGCTAGAAAGGAAAATTTAGCTTTTTGAAAAACCTTACGATCTTATGATTATTTTATTTTTTTTCTAAATTATCTGTTATTAAATGACAAAGTCTTCTCAATCTATTAATTAAATCTATAGGCAACCTAGGCTTAAGAGAATATGTTGGGGCATCTAGGTGGAGTAGTGAATAGAGCACTGGCCCTGGAGTCAGGAGGACCTGAGTTAAAATCTGCCCTCAGACACTTAACACTTACTAGCTGTGTGACCTTGGGCAAGTTACTTAACCCCAATTGCCCTGCCCTCTCCCCTTCAAAAAGAGAGAGAGAGAGAGAGAGAGAGAGAGAGAGAGAGAGAGAGAGAGAGAGAGAGAGAGAGAGAGAGAGAGAGAGAGAGAGAGACTATGTTAGTCTGGTTTAGTTTAGATTAGAGCTAGCTCTTCCTAAAGAAGGGAACCTAATCCTACAATCAAACTAAAAATAAATCAAAGTAATAAAAAATAATAGTTTATTGCTTTTTCAGTTGTTAAGGTTTTTCCTGTTGATTTATCTGTTTATATTCAAGGTCTTTGAGATTTTTTCTTGAAATCTTTGGTACTCCCACCACACACCCCCCAATTTTCCTTATCACTCTCTTCCTGATTCCCCTTTAATTGTTGTTTCTTGCAGGCTGGATTTCAAATGTTTCTCAGCTTCCTCCCACACTAAACAATTCAGAATTTACCACCCTATGTTTCCATTCCAGACAACTTTTGGGTGGTCAAAACTGGTCCTAGCTGGATGTTATGTTCTTTATCTCAGGCTTTGGGGAGTGCTGGGGCGGGGGGTGGGGAAGTGCGGAGAAGACAAGACACATGCACACAGTGTCCTGTGTGTCCCTTTTTTCCTTAGTTCTCTGCCCCAGCACTAGCAGTTCGGAGCTTGTTTTCCCTGAACTAGCAGTTCAAAACTTTGTCACATTGTTGCACCCAGATTGCAGCCCCTCGCAGGCTCTCGCTCCTAAAAGTTTGTGGCTAATCTGGCTGTTAATGCCCAAGGAAACTTTCACAGCTTGGAGGGTCTCTATGGCATTGGAGAGAGGGAGGGGAGAACAGGGAGAAGGCTTGACAGTTTGGCCTCTTTGCTGGTAGCATGGGAGGTGGGAGAGGGGTGTGGAGTGAACTCAGGGTCTCTGAGCATCAGTTCCTAAGGGTTTTTTTTTTTATTTTCTTTTGGATTCGGAGTGTTGTAAAACATGGAAACAGCTAAAGCTGATTTATCTTTGGCACATAATTTCTGTGTTGGAGAGATCTGAGAGGTTGTGGAGATTGGACCAAGTGTCTAGTATGCCATCTTGTTCATATGACCTGGAAGAAGGTTAGGGTCCTTATTTTTTGTCAGCCATGGAAATCTCCAGGAAGTGAAAACAAAACAAACAAAAAAGTATTAAAGGGAAAAAGGAAACCCTGGAGTTGCAAATACTGACACAAAAGGATAAGAAATACATTCTCAAACTAGGAATAGCAAGAAAGGGAGAAGCCACCATGCCCGTAGAACTATAATCTCCTCTTGGAGAAATAGTTTAATTATAAATTCAGGGTGTCTGAATTTTCCCAAGGGAAAACAATCCCAATCCCTTACTAAAGCATATGCTGAACACAGAATTTTTTTCTAGAATTCATAGGTCAAAAGAACAACGGAGATCTTATACTGGGGAGAGAAGGAATTTGTATCAGGAAATCCTTCTCTCAGAAACTCTTAGTGAAGAGACTCCTAAAGAGACTACTCCTATCTAAATTGATGGATGAGATTATGTTATGATTTTCCAGCCTAATTCTGAAGATGCTGAGATCCTTGTAGATTTGGAAAAAATGTGTGAAATCAAGGAGCCAACTTTAGACCTCAGAATCTGAAATTTGTTTCTATTGGTTTTGATAAAGTAATAAGGGATAATGCTTCATGGCATATTTGATCTGTGAATGGCAATTGCTGCTATTCCTTTGTTGCTGTGCTTAAGGTGATGGCTCCTCTATGTTGATTTCTGAATGTCAAAATATAGATGCATGGAATGTTTTTCCATAAGAGATGCATCCATTTGGATTGATAATAATTAACTTTGACAGGCTCATGAGATTACTTTCTCAGCAATGTTTATAAATTTCTCATATTATGATTTGAAATGATTATAAAGGGGTTATATTTTAGAATGATACCTCAAATAAGATGTATATGTAGCATGAGAAGAGAAAGTTAATTCGAATGCTCTAATTGATTTATGAATTAGAGCTACCACCTAGCAGAAACCTTGATTTGGGAGACACTGCTCTTCCTCTGGTTGATTGTAATAACTATTAAAATTATGTATATATTCCTGTATTTCTAGCTCAACTTGGCATTGCTAAGCAATGGAGACATTGGAGAAGTTGGAAATCCTATTAGAGAACACAGTTTGGAAACAGTCTACATGGAATAGGGGTGAATGAAACCAAAATAGGCTGTTTGTCTTTGTCAACAAAAATTTGGGGATTGCCAGAAAGCACACTGCTTTCTGAACCACTCTATAGCAGCCTACTTAAAATTAGTCACATCTTTTATTTAAGAAAAATTTGCTCTAGTCCCAATATTGCCTACAGGACTGGCCCAACCCTCCCTCTGATCCCAGTTAGTAGTAGTGTGTGTATCTATGTATCATTTTCTTCCTCCCTCCCCCTTCTCAGTAGCACTAGTACTGTCCAAGGTACCACCACTTTCCCAGTAAGCCAGGTTCACAACTCATTACTCCCAGATTCACCACCCTCAGTTCTTCAATTCACCAAACATCCAATCTGTTTTTTTTCTTAAACAGAGCTAATTTTCAGTTTTTAATGAACTCGTAAACAAAACAACTCTCATTTCAACATAAAAACGAAATTCCAAGTCATATAGATGTTTACAATGATTACATTTATATAAGCAAGTTACATACAGCTTCTTAAGATGTTAACAAAATTTCTGTAACAAATAGGCTATTTTTTTAATACCAAGAACATTATAGAGTTAATGCAGAGCACTACAGATAATCTATTCATCACTAAGATTTTCTTAAATCTTCACTTAGATGATGTTATTTCTAGCACATTAAGCAGGCAGAGTCTTTCATATGTTTTAAGAACTGGAATCTTTGGTTGCTACCTTGTCAGCTGCCTTGCACATAGAAGCCAACAAATTTAAGAATGTTTAAGTTCACAACATTTAAACCCCAGGGAGGAAAAAACAAAACTCCACAAGCGTACAATTGTAGCATTTACAATTATCACAACCATGGTTGAAAACTGCTTATGCCATTCTTTTGAACTAAGATTTCAAAGCACAAATTCAGGGTTACAATTGGATCAAAATAAAATGTAACAGAAAATTGGCATATGCACAATTTCTCTCCACTGCTTGTGTGTCAACCACTTAGTCAACATTTCCCCTTGCAAAATGCAACAGAAAACTGAACATCATGTTTCACTATGTCAGTTAACATTCACAAACACAGGGGCTACAACTCTGAATGCTGGACTAGTATTGACCACAGCCAGTCTATACTGAAATTAAGCTCTTTACACAAAGTAAATGGTTGCCCACAACCACTGGCAAGTGTACATGTGAACTAAAATGTCTACATTTGGGGAGTAACAAAATCTGCTCTGATCTGCTCTACTTCATATGTTTCTCTTCATGCTTGGAAACCTGTGGGGTTTGGGGGGGTCTGCCTACCCTACCCACTAGAAGAGCCTGTCTTTTAGGTCATTTTCTGCTTTAACATTGTCCAGTCGAAAGTGTAGTCATACTGGTGGTTCAGAGTCCTGAAAAGAATACGAAACAGCTGCCTCAGGTACATGTAATCTGGTGCCTCTTCAAAACGCAGGCCACGGCAGTAGTTGAGATACATGGCGAATTCTGCAGGAAACCCCTGGCACAGAACCTCCACAGGGGTGGACATCTTCTTCTCGCTGATCTTTTCATACTTTTGCTTCTTGGTTGCAGCCTTTAGTCCTTGCCAGGGCAGGCTGCTCTTGTTAAAATACATCAGCACATAGCCCAGGGACTCCATGTCATCTCGACGGCTCTGCTCTATGCCAAGGTGTGCATTGATGCTGGCATACCTGGCAGTGCCAGTGAGATTTTTATCTTCTCTATAGGGGATATGTTGCCTTGTTCTGTTGTCTCGATACTTTTTGGCCAGTCCAAAGTCAATAAGGAACAGCTTATTGCAGTGAGCCCCAATCCCCATCAGGAAATTATCAGGCTTAATGTCCCTGTGGATAAAGTTCTTGGTATGCACATACTCAATTCTGCTGATCATCTGGTCAGCCAGCATCAGCACGGTTTTCATTGTGAACCTGCGGGAGCAGAAATTGAAGAGGTCCTCCAGGCTGGGCCCCAGGAGGTCCATGACGAGGACGTTATAGTCCTTCTCCTGGCCGTACCAGCGCATGTGGGGGATGCCCACCCCACCCTGCAGGACCTTGTACAGCTTGCTCTCGTACAGCAGCTGGGGGTGCTTGGCTTTCTGCGACTCCAGCTTCACAGCCACCTCCTCACCATTGGTGATGTTGATGGCCAGGTAGATGTCGCCGAACGAGCCCGCCCCGACCTTTCGCAGCAGCTCGTACTTGCCCCCGACAATGCTGCTCGCCATCCTGCAGGGTGGTGCGGGGATGGGAGCGGGAATTGTGGCGGATATGGTGGCGGTTGGGGGGGGTTCGATCGCGATGAGAATCGTGTGCGGAGATGGGCCTTACCCACCGGGCGCGAGCTTCCGGGCTTAGCAGGGCTGGGGCCTAGCCTACTAGCCTTGGGTCTTGGGATAGACTGCCGCCGTCGCACGGACTTCCGCCTCCTTCCGGGGTCTCTGCGGATTTGGGCCAGGCGCTGGAGCAGACCGGACAATAGCTCTCGGCTCCTGCTACACTGCCGCCGCCGCGTCTGTGGCCTCCCCACTTAAGCAGTAGCCGCCGCCTCCACTGCCCCCGCCTCTGCAGATCTGGTCTGACGTGATAGGCTGGGAGAGGTTCAGCGTGGAGGCGTGGCCTCGACGCCGTGACGTCAGCCGCCCACTCGAGCCGCAGCAATCCTCCCCCTCCAAGATGGCGCCGCCATCTTGTCGCCCTGGCTACCTCCGCCCCGCCCGGTGCCGCTTCGTCGCCGCGGTGCGGAGAGTCTCCTCCAATGGCTGGCCTCGGCTTAGCATTTCTCTATTGGCAGCGCCCTTTCCACACGCCTCCTCTCCGTCTCCATAGCCCCCGCTCTGGTGCAGGTCCCCATCTCCCCCAACCTAGACTACTGCAGTAGCCTTCTGATTGGTTGGTTCTCCTGCCTCCGGTCTCTACTCGGTACTCTAATTCATCTGCCGTCCGGTTGCCAAGGTGATGTTCCCAAAGCGCAGATCTGACCAAGTCATCGTCACCCCCATCCCCCCAACTCAATAGATGGCAATGCTTCCTATTGCGTCTAAATCAAACACAACACTTCTGTCTGGTTTTTAAAACCGGTCACAACCGGTCCCTTTCCTACCTTTCCAGTTTTGTTTTTTTTTAAGAATTTGTTTTTTGTCTTTTTACATAAAATTTTCCCCCAGCATCCCTGCCCCTCCCCCTCCCAGAGAGCCACCTCGTACAGAAAATAACTTTTTTAAAGTTAAAAAAGAAAATAAGCAAAAAAGCTACATACAATATGCCACATCCATGGACCCTCCTCCTCTACAAAGGCACAGGATAAAGGTGTCTCTGACTTCTTTCCAGCCTGGCTTTTTTATTGTAATTTTGCAACAATTTACCTCAATTTTCTTTTATAGTTGTTCTCTCCATTTGCAATGGTGGAGTAACTGTGTATATTGTTTTCTTGGCCCTCTCTACTAATCCACACTGCAACAGTTCGTGCCTGTAGATCTTTCTTTGTTTCTTCGTGTTTGTATTGATCATCTTACAGCACATTAATATTCCATGAAATTCATATATTATACTTGATTTAACCAGTCCCCAATCAATGAATAGCCATTATATTTTCTTTAACTCTCAAAAAAAAAGTGCTCTATAGATAATGTCGAACTAACCACTCTGGCTCCCACTACCCAGTAGCTTAGATTAGAGATGTCTAGGATCTCTGTCACTGGCTCCATAGTATTCTCTCAAATGCATAGGAGTACTCTACACCTCAGTTCCATTTAGCCATTAAGTCAAATTTGCTTTTACAAAAAAAAAATAATTAATTTCAAAGCTATAATCACAAACTCTGGACAAACATAGGAGGTATAATCCCCTCCTCCTTCAATTACCTCAGTCTCTGGAGCTGTAAAAAGGATTAGGTATATGTCTTTCATCCATTCAGGAAGTCAATCAATAAATATGAAGTACCTACTATGTGCTAAGCCCTGAAGATATAAAAAGAAGCAAAAGAAAGGCTCTACACTCTAGGAACTCAAAATCTAGTGAAGACAAGAAAACAATTGCATACAAATGAGCTATGTATGTGTATATATACACATACACACATATATATGATACAAAAAAAAGAAATAAGAAAGCACTAAAACTAAGAGGGGTTGGAAAAGATTTCTTGTAGAAAGTGAGATTTCAACTGGGATTTGAAGAAAGCCAAGGGAGACTGGTAGCTAGGGTTGAGGAGGGAGACCATTCCAGGTACAGGGGGACAAACAGTGAAAATGCCCAGTGTCTCATTCATGGAACAGCCAGAAGGCCTAAAACTGTGTGCAAGTAAGGTATAAGAAGACTAGAAAATTGGGGGTAGGGTGACCAGGTTATGAAGGGCTTTGAATAACAGAGTATTTTGTGCCACTGGACCCAGATAGCTGTGGAGGAGAGAGTAAGGCTGGTGACTTTGCACAGCCCTGCCTCACTTAACCTCAATTCACTTGCAAGTCAAGACATCACTTTCCTGATGTCATTGGTACTCTTCAAGAACAAAAGACAACAATTAAGTAGGGTAGTGAAATGATCAAGCCTACATTTTAGGAAAATAATTTTGGTTGCTGAATGGGAATGGACTGGAGTGAGGAGAGATTTGAGGCAGGCAGACCCACCAGCAGTTTACTGCAATAGTCCAGGGATGAGGTGATGCACAAGGCCTTCACAAGGAGGGTGGCTGTGGCAAAGGAGAGAAATAGGCATATTAGAGATGCTGCAAAGGTCAATAGCCCTTGGCAACAGTTTGAATATGGGAGGAAGTGAGACAGTGAAAAAGCTAGAATGATTCCTAGGCTGTGAACCCATGGAACTTGGAGGATGGTAATTCGCTTGATAGTAATAGGGAAGTGGACAGAGTTGGGTGTAAGGATAATTAATTCAGTTTTGAACATATTGAATTTAAGAAGTCTACTGGACATCTAGTTTGAGATGAAGTTGAAGTTATGAGATTGGAGGTCAGCAGATAGGTTAGGGTAGGATAGGTAGATTTGAAATCATCAGCACAGAGATGGTAGTTAAATCCATAAAACCTGATGAGATCCCCAAGGGAAGTAGTGTAGAGGGAGAAGAGCTGAGGGCCCAAGACAGAGCCCTGGGGAACACCTGTGGTTAAAGGGTGTGATCTGGAGGAGGAGCCAGCCAAGGAGACAGAGGATGAGTGGTCAGAGAGGGAGGAGGGGAATGAGGAAGGGGAAGATGTCCTGAAAACCTAGAGACAAGAGAGTACCAAGGAGAAGAAGGTGATCAATCAGTCAACAGATATTTATTAAGCACCATGAGCCAGGCACTGTGCTAAGGACAGATCAATAGCATTAAAAGCTGCAGAGAGGTCATGGAGAATAAGGCTTGATAAAAGATCACTAAGATTAGATTTAGCAACTAAGACATCAGTGGTAACTTTGGAAAGAGCAGTTTCAGTGGAATGATGAGGTTGGAAGCTGGATTGTAAAAGTGATAGAAGAGAATTTAGAGTTAGAGGAGAGAAAGTGGAGGTGCCTATTGTAGATGACCTTTTTGAGAAATCTAGCTACAATTGGCAGGAGAGATATAGGCCATAAGTTAGCAGGGATGGAAGGATCAAGTGAAGGTTTTTCAGGGATGGGGAAGACACAGGTAACTTTGTGGGCAATAATGAAAGAGCTGGGGGGTGAGAGAGAAAGAGAGAGAGAAGGGGGAGGGAAGGGGATGAAGACAGAGGAAGAGAGAGAGAGAAGAAGAGGAGGAGGAAGAAGAAGAAGAAGACGATGGTGATGAAGATGAAGAAAAGGGAATGTGAGGGGATGACAGAGAGGGCAATCTGTTGGAGGAGGTGGGACAGAATGGAATCACTTGAACAGTTGGAGGGTTTGTCCCTGGACGGGAGTAAGGCCACTTCTTCACGTGAGTTAGTAGTGAAGGAGGAGAGAGGCAGAAGGCACCTGAGTAGCAAGAGATGAGGAAGATGGGAGGAGAGGGTACATAGTCCCAGTTCCAAGTCCAAAGTCCCCTCAGGCTCAAATCCCAGGTACAATGGCTTCTCCACACCTCCCTATCATCTGGCTGGCTGCAACATCTGATCATCTCCTTAAGGAAATATCTAATAATTC
>JAQQSW010016838.1:0-11586 GCA_028646575.1 Pseudocheirus occidentalis | reverse complement strand
GTGGTGATGATGATGGTGATGATGATGATGATGATGATGATGATGATGATGATGATGATGATGGTGATGATGATGATGATGATGATGATAATGATGATGATAATGACGACAATGATATGATGTAGATAAAGTCAACCATGGAGGAAAAACAACCCCCTGAATGGCTCCTGGAAACTCTTTGAGGACAGAAAATGTTTTATCTTGGTCTTCATATCTCCAGTGTCTGGCACCTTGAAGATACTTTATATGTTTTCATAAAACTAAACTAAACTTCTTTGCACTGGGGCCAAGACAACCTGCCATTGCTTGCTGCTATAAATCTCAGGTTATTTAAATGAGTGTGTATATAAGTTAACCTGGAGGTCAAGGGTAGACTGAACTAAAACTATTAAGTAGCAAATTTAGTACCTCAGTTTCTTTCTCTTTACCCTCTCCACCTCTATCCTTAGCTGCCTCTGTCCTTCAGCAACATCTATCTACCTCCTTTAATCACCCCCAGTCCTCCTGTTGTCTCCATGAAACCACTCAAAACTAGTCAGAAAAGTCCCTCAAAATGATTCACTTTGAGGTTCTCAAATTGATTGAACATCCTCACTGTGCTACTCACTTTTTGGAATACTCTGCATTTTACAGGGATTGTGACCTTCAGAATGTTCTACCTTGACACCTCACTCAGTCAATCAATAAGCATATTAAGCACCTGCTAGACACCATGCTAAGTGCTGGGAAGCTGCGAGCTAACAACACAAGTTGTTCCTGTCTTCAAGGAGTTCACAAACTAATAATTAAATTTTTAAATAAAACAATATAATATAAAATTGATACTAAATGGGAGGAAGGATGGTTCATAGGCTGATCTTGAAAAGGCAAAACAAAAGGAATTGGTGGAATTGTTTTGACCATGTGTCCAAAGGCAACAAGGAACATCATTTCATGGGATGCTCAGCAATCTCGTAGTACTGATTATAAGCATTTACCAAAAGCCCACTGTGAAAATAATTTTTGTTTATGAGCCACCGTCTATTACAAAGAATGAAGAAAGAAAAATCTCATGAAGAACTTGAGGAACCACCTTATTAAATAAACGTATTCTTTTTTACTTGATGGCTTTGATGACAAAAGTGGGAATAGGCAAGGCTGATGAAAAATATTTCAGAAAATAAAGTTCAGAGGTAAAGCATAAAGGAAGCAAAAGCCTCATGGACCATACAAAAGCCTCATGCCAATAAGCCATGAATATTTTATTTGAGAAAAGAATTAGAAGTCATAGGTAGTGGTAAGCACCAAATAACATCCCCCCAAATGAAATCTATTATATTTTAAAGACAAGAAATAACTCGTTACTGATGTGGGAGTCATTTCTGAATTAGCTGTCTACACAATCCAACCAGATGGCTCACTTGTTCTACTGAAGATAAAATTAATACAGAGTTACAAGAAAGAACAAAAATGAGAAAAAAGATATATAGTTCAAAAGATTCCAACCTCAGTTATTTAAAGATATTGTTGACTGACCAAGCTTGTCCTAGAAAAAGAGGCGGTCCCACTGTTCTTTGAAGAAGTGAGGAACCACTGGTATGAAACACTATATATATTGTCAGACTTAGTTATGGGTTGGAGAATTTTGTTGAACTGATTCCTTTTCTCTCTCATTGTTATTCTTTGCTGCAGAAGATTAGATTAAGATAAGGAAGGGAAAGGGATGTATTTGGAAATAAATGCAAAAATACCAAATAACGTTAAAAAACAAATTATATTACTACATTAAAAACTATATGGGTATTATTGAAGTCATATCTACCATGACACGGCCATCCTGGTGTAAGGGGCACATGATATATCCTCTCTCTATCTATATCCAAATGATACTTTAACAGCTTCTGAAGGAAAAGCAAGATAGGTAAAGGTTTTTCATTATTCACAGTGTCATAAAATCATAGCTTTAGAGTTAGAAGTAACCTAGAAGTCAGATAGATCAACGCCCTCTTTTTTTTCATTTTTTTAATAGATGAAGAAATGAACTAAAAAGTTTAGGTGATTTGCTTCAGGTCACGTAAGGACCAAATATCCGAAGCAGGATATGAACCCAGATCCTAGGACTTCAGTGCTCCTTCTACTAAAGAAATTCAGTATGTAAACACTGTGTAAAACCTTAAAGTGCTAAATAAATGTGAGTTATTATTAATAATAATAACATTCATACTCAGTACTATAACCAGCTATAACCAGAAGAGAAATTACATGTGTGTGTAGAAGGCCCTCAATATTTCTTGATTTCAAACATCTCTTCCCCTTAACTCTTTTCTAGGTTTTCCTCTCTTTACTCTTCTAATATTCAAAGGCAAATAGTCTGTAAGGTAAATGAATAGAGATTTGGTTTATATCTGCTGGGTTTACCCTACCAATGGTTTCTGTGTATGTGAAGTCTGCTGATATTCTGGAGATCACTCAGCTAGAACCAACTAAAAGGAATTGGGTCTCTTTGATGTATTGTAGCTGAATCTAGGGAGCAAATTAATGAATTCATCAAACAACAATTCAATAGATATGAATTAAATGCCTACTATGTGTAAGACAAGAGAGAGTCCAATGTAGTAGATAGAATATTAGATTTGAGATCAGAAAGACTTGAGTTCAAACCCCACATCTCTGAAATGTGACCATGGGCAATCTCTCTGTGTCTCAGACATCTCTTTAAAATAGTAAATTATGGACAAAATGGCCATCAGCATTGGTGGTTTCAGTCAGTTCCCACACCTGTGAAGTCACAGGTTATTGACAATAATGGATGCCTAGTAAAATATAAGGTCTATTAGAATAAGAACTATTTTATTTTCATCATTTCAATCTAGCACCTATCACAGTGCCTAGTACATAGTAGGTACTTAATTAATGCAGAGATTTCATTTCAGTCTTTCTATCAACCAGTACCTAGCATGGCTCTTGACATATAATAGTCCCTTAACAAATGCTTATTAATTGGATGGTCAGTTGATTGATCTATGACCACAATCTATTAAATGTCCAGAGAAAGGACATGACCATTATTACTTGGAGGTAGGAGGAAACAGGAAGAGATCCAAGAAAAGGCAGTGGACCACTTTGGCTGCAATGTGAAGTGTGTGAAGAGGTCTAATGTGAAATAATTCTGGAAAAGTAATTTGGGGACAGCTTGTTGGGGGACTTCAAATTCAGGGTAAACAATTTTATTTTATCTCAGACTCCAACACAATCAGCACCAGGGAATTAGGAAGATTATTTTGGCATCGGTGGGATTGGAGAGGGAAAGCCTTGAAGCAAGATATTCACTTAGATTGCTGTTCTAATAGCTGGAGGTGATGAGGGATTGGACTGGGGAGGGGGTGATACTGGGCATACAGAGGCTAGGACAGATGTAAGGCAAATGTATTATGGAGATAAAATTAAACTATGAGATTTTAGATCTGGAGCTGAAAGGAAGCTCAGAACTCATATTGTCCAACTCCCTTCATTTTGCCAATGAAGAAGCTGAGAGGAGGAAAGGGGATGGAAACAAGCATTTGTTAAATGCATGATATGTGCCAGACGCTGTTAGCACTTCTTTTGCATACACTATCTCATCTGATTCTCACAACAACTTTGAAGGATAAGTGCTCTTATTATCCCCATTTTAGAGTTGAGAAACTGAGGCAAACAGGTTAAGTTACTTGACCAGAGTCACACAGCTAGTGTTTGAGGTTGGATTTGAACTCAGGTCTTCCTGACTCCAGATCTAGCACTCTCTCCACTGTACTACCTTAAATCCAACTAGGAATCCTAATTGATTGATTGAGGAATAGGGAAGAGAGGGAAGAAAGATTCAAAGATGACTGTGAGGCTTTGAGCCCCAATAAGTGTGAAGATAGTGGGTGTCATTCCCAAAAGAGCAATGGTTTGGTAGAGTAGGAAGTACACTGCCTCTGGAATCAGATGGTGTGGGTTCAAATATCGCCTCTGCTGCCCATTTTCTTTCCTTCCCACTTAACTTCCCTTGGTCTCAGTTTTTTTATTAGTAAAATAAAGGGGTCTTTCTAGATCACCTTTGAGTTCTAACTCTGTGGTACTGAGAGGGAGGGAGGGGAAGAAGGAGAGAAATATTTATTAAGCTCCATGTGTCAGGCACTTTACTAAGCACAGAAGGTCATTGAATTTGGCAGTTTCTTCTTCTACTCCTCCAGTTTTGTTCTCTCTCAATTGGAGAGACTGCAATTTATATTTAGATATGGTTTTCAAGGGGTTTCCTACACTTAAACTTAGGAAGGAAAGAAGGAAGGAAGGAAGGAAGGAAGGAAGGAAGGAAGGAAGGAAGGAAGGAAGGAAGGGCTGGAAGAAGGTGGATAGGAAAGAAGGAAGGGAAGAAATGAGGGAAGGAAGAAGGGATGAAGGAGGGAAAGAAGGAAGGAAAGAAAGAAGGAAGAGAGGAAGGAACAGAGTGAGGAAAGGAGGTATGGAGAAAGGGAAGAAAGAAAGAAGAATGGAAGGAAGAAAGAAGGAAGGACCAATTCCTTATCTGATAGCCAGTCCTTCTGTTGATGAACCTACCCAAGCTTAGCTAGAGCAATGCAATGGAAGAATCACTGGCTGTGGAACCCAAGATTCTACATTGTTGACTATGTCTTCCCCTTAGCCTCTAGAACACTGCTTTCTCTTGGGTCTCCTACTAATGTGACCTCTTCTTCTTGGTCTCCATTGTCTTCTTCCATTTCCTTAAGTGCCAAAGTCCAACAAGGCTCTCTCTACAACCCTTTTGTTTTGGCATCATCTCCCATGCCTTCGGCTCTCACCTCCATGTAAATACCTAATGCCTGAATCCATATAACAAATTCTAATAAGATTATAGTCTCACTCCTGAGTTCTAGCCCCCAAATTTCCATTTGTTTCCTGGATATCTCCACTTAAGTTCTCCTCCAATATTGCACACTCATTATGCCTCAAAATGAGCTCAACATCTTCCCTAAATCTGACCTCTGATCCATCAAAGCTTGTGGTCCACTTGTGGTAGCCTTTGAGAAGCTTGGGTTGCCTCCATTTCAGAATATGTCATGAGCATGACTTAAAAGAAAACACTGTTGCTAAAAAAAACCCTATTTCTAAGAAGATTTATGATAGTCAACATTTTGAATACATAACTCGTTTTACTTTTCAGAAGCAAATTACAGGGTTTTTGTCTGTTACCTAGGGGAATATTTTGCTCCTGTGTTTTGAATATAATGTTCCTAAATTCAGGTTAGAAACAGGATTGTACATAAAGCATAATGCACATTAAAAATTAATTCTTTATGAAGTGATAGAAAGTAGATTTCATTTCCGAATTGCATTCTTTGAACTGAAAATGAGCATATGATGGCTGTGTCCATATACATTAGTGAAGTTGAGAACAGAGAACAGGATCTGAATAATTCAGGAGGGAAAAGGCACTAGTTAACTTCACAAATATTTATTAGAAGCACATTATATGCCAGGCACTGTGCTGGGCACTGCTGATACAGAAGAAAAACAGAAACAAAGCCATCTTTGCTCTGAAACATCTAACATTATCCAAGAGGCAATATAAGATACATACAGAAAAGGAAATATATGCAAAAGAATACAAAGTAATTTCAAGAAGGTTTGGGTACTAACTGGCGGGAGGGGGGGGCGGCGGTGTCACGTAATCAGGAAAGGTCTTGAGTAGTTGATAATACTTGAGATAAGATTTTCTGGAAGCTGAAGACCCTAAGTCTGAAAAAAAAAATGAGTCAACTCTAGAGTATGTAGGAGAGGCTTGTGGAAGGACTTAGATGAACCTGAATTATCCAGATCATTATCTCAATTTTCTTTTTCCACTTTGGATTTCTAGGTGCAGTACACACTAGATACTGGGAAACAGATTAGCTAATAAGCTGAGAAATTTTCTCAATTCCAGGCCCTAAAACTGTCTATCAAGCACCTAGACAGATAGAAGATATTTATTTCAATTTAATTCAATAAGCATTTACTGTGCGCCAGTTCTGGGCAGGGCGTTATGCTGGGTGCTGAGGATACAAAACCACAAACAAATGCCAGTTCCTGACCTCAGGGAACTTTCCATTTCCTAAGGAAGGAATGAAGGGAGGGATGAAGGGAGGGAGGAAGGAAGGATGGAAGGAAGAAGGAAGGAAGGACCAATTCCTTATCTGATAGCCAGTCCTTCTGTTGATAGACCTACCTAAGCTTAGCTAGAGCAATGCAATGGAAGAATCACTGGCTGTGGAACCCAAGATTCTACATTGTTGACTATGTCTTTCCCGTAGCCTCTAGAACACTGCTTTCTCTTGGGTCTCCTATTTATGTGACCTCTCCTTCTTGGTCTCCATTGTTTTCTTCCATTCCCTTAAGTATCCAAGTCCCACAAGGCTCTGTTCACAGCCCTTTTTGACTGTGGGTTGAGGAGATGGCGTGGGAATGTTTCAGCTGAAATATGGCATGAAACAGGTTAAGTAAATACAAGATAATTTGAGGAGGAAGAGAGAGCTGACAGCTAGGGGCATCTGGAAAGGCTTCCCATAGGAGGTGCTCCTGAGGTGAGCCTTGAAGAAATAACAACAGCAATAGTAACAGCAACTACAACACCACGTATATAGTGCTTACTATCAGGTGCCAGGCACTGTGCTAAACACTTTAAATTGGTATCACACTGTACACTCAGAACAGCCCTGGGAGTAAAGGGCTAAGAAAACAGCATTCTAAGAGGCAATAAGGAGGGAGTGCCTTCCAGGCATTCTAGGCAGTCTGTGCAAAGGCTTGGAGATGGGAGATTATGCAATGCTAACTTTAGGGAATGTCAAATAGACCAGTTTAGTTGGAATATACAATGCATGCAGGAGAGTAATGTGAACTATTTTATAACCTAGTCATCCTCTCACCCTACTTTTTACTCATCTGTACATCCCTCACCCTCACCCTACTCTATACGCTATTCAACAAAGGATATTTTTATGGATGTGTACCAGGGAGGCAGCAAAGAACAGCCTGGTGTGAACTCTTCAGTGTGAAGCCTCTCCCAGGTCATGTAGGAAAGAAGTAAGTCTTTCAGAACTGCCACTGGATGTCAAGACCAAAGGATTTCTCTTCATAGACATCTTGGTCAGTTAGAACCTGACAAGCCACAGAACAATACTCTAGGCATTGGGCAATCTAGGGAGATTCAAAGAAGACCCAGACACCAAGACTGAGTCTTTCTGACTAGAGATTTCATAATTCAAAAGGGGTAGTTTCTACACTCTTGGTTTTTGTTTATGTTGATTAACCCAATGTGACAGACTAGGATCCCCAAGAAGTCATGGGATTACAAGATCAAAGAATTAGGATGGACATTCAAGGTCACTGAGTACATCTCCTAATTTTACAAATGAGGAAACAGGCCAACAGAAATGCCTATAAGGGGTGGAGGCTTGTGGTGGGGAAGGAGGTGTCATACCCCTACTAAGTATCTAAAGCAAGGGTTTGAAAGCAAGGCTTTCTAATTCCAAATCTGGTGCCCTATCCACTGTGTCATATTGTTTCCCAAGGTAAGAGCATACAATGAGGCAGCTGACAGAGAGGCCCAGCAAAGCCTAGCTACCATCTACTCCAATATTTAAAATTAACTTTCACTTCAGTTTGGGTCATCTAACACATTTCTAACATTACCAGAGTTCAGAAGTGGAAGGGACTGGGGCGGCTAGGTGGTGCAGTGAATAGAGCACCAGCCCTGGAGTCAGGAGGACCTGAGTTCAAATCCAGCCTTAGACACTTAACACAAAACTAGCCGTGTGACCTTGGGCAAATCACGTAACCACAACTGCCCTACATTCCCTTCTCCAAAAAGAAAAAAGAAGAAAAAAAGTGGAAGAGAGCCTGAGAGCTTTCCACAATCTGATTCCCACCAGTTTTTTCCCACATGTTTGGCCCAACTCTCTTTCATGCCCTCTCTATTTCAGGCAAACTGACCCCTCGACTCTCTGTTCTTTTTGCATGGGTTGTCCTGCATGGCTGGAACACCTCCCCCTTCACCACTGCCTCTTAGAACACCTCCCCCTTCACCACTGCCTCTTAGAACACCTGACTTCCTTCAGGACTCAGGGGCTGTCTCCTATATAAGTCTTCCCTAAACTCCCTCCCCCAGTTGTTGATTGATCTCCCTCTTCTCAAATTATTTTCTTTTTCCTTAACTGTCTACCTGTGTATTGCCTTCAGAAGAATGGAAGCTCCTTGAGGATAGAAGTTATTTTCTTTTTTGTCTTTGTATACCTAGTGCCTAGTACAATGCCTGACACGTAGTAGGTCCTTAAAATAAATATTGTTGAATTGAATTAAATTTAGTTTAGTCAGTACAGGAATGCCCTTGGCAACACCTCCCCCTAAGGAGCAATCTAGACTCTATTTGAAGAATTCCATTGAGAAGGGAGCTCATTACCTTCTGCCTCAGTTCCTTCCATTCTTGGATACTTGTGTGGGCTCATCATAACATCATAAATAAGGTCCTCAGACGCTATCTAGCCAAACCCCTCACTCAACAGATAAGGAAACTCAATAAACAGAGATTAATGACTCACCCAAAGTCACGCAGATAGCAGACATCCCTGTGTGGATCCTTTCCTCCCATCGAGCCAAATCTGTCTCTCTGGAACTTTCCATTTCCATATCCAGCACCTTTTTTTGCTCCCTGGGGTCAAGAAAAACAATCTGATCCATTTCTCTTCCAGAACCTTCAAATATTTAAAGATAACAGCTAATTCTGCCTGCCTCCCCCAGCTCTCAAGTCTAGACCGTGCTTTCACCTTTGTGCTGACCATTCCTAGATCCTTCCATGAATTCTCACAGAATATCTCATATAGTCTCCTCTTAGCACTGCAGACACATTCTTCCAAAGGGACATTAGTTTATCTATTTGTTGTTCAGTCACTTTCAGTTATGTCTGGCCCTTTGTGACTACTTTTGGAGTTTTCTCAGAAAAGATACTGGCATAGTTTTTATTTTTCTTCTCCAGCTCATTTTACAGATGAGGAAACTGAGGTAAAAAAGAGTAAAATGACTTACCCAGGATCACACAGTAAGTGTCTAAGTCCAGATTTGAACTCAGGTCCTCTTGACTCCAGGGACAGCACTCTCCACTGCCCACTACCTGTCATAGTTTGTCTATATCCTTCCTCAAACATGGTGCCCAGAAGTGAACACACTAGTCTTGCTAGGGTATGAACGGGACAAATATCCATTAGATTCTTACCATCCTTGTTTTGAACACTATGCCTTTTTTAATGAAGCCTAGTATAAAACTGGCTTGGGGTGGGGGGTGGGGGACCACTATATTACATTGGTATTTCATGTTGAACTTGGAATACACTGAGATCTATAGATCTTTTTTTTAATAGGATCTATTATTTTGCTGTTCCTATTCCATCCTGTACTTATAAAGTTGATTTGTTTTTAATTCAAATGCAGAATGTAAAAGCAAGCCATATTAAATATTGTCTTATTGGTTTTGGTCCATTGTTGAAACCTATCAAGATCCTTTGGGATCCTGCCTCTGGCATCAAATACATTAGCTATACTTCCAAGCTCTTAGTTGTTTGAACATTTGATAAGGATATCATGTGGACCTTTATCCAAGTCACTGAAAATAAATGTGAAATGATGAAAGGTCTGGGTCAGAGCCTGGGAGCACTCCATTAGAAACTCCCTTCCCTATCTGACATCCAATCATTATTGCCTGCTCTTTGGGTCTAGCCATTCAACCAATTCTAAAGTCACCTACTTGTGAAAGGCAGCACGGTAAATTGGTAAGAGTATTGGTTTTGTAGTCAAAAGGGATGGATTCAAATCCAGCTTCTGTTGCTTACTACTTGTGTGATATTGGGCAAATTACTTCCCCCTTTGTAGACCTCAGTTTATTCATCTATAAAAGAAGAATGTTGGACTGGATGCTTCTAAGATGCCTTTCAGTTGGGTATCTGAGACTATCACCATCTAGCCTACATTTCTCTATCTCGTCCACAAGAAGAGCATTAGAGATATTGTCAAATGCTTTGCTCAAATCTAAACTATTTACATTTATTCCATCAAATTGCTTACATGTCATTTAGCTTGTCTGCATCTTTTTGGTTCCTGATTCAGTCAACCAGGTCATCAGTCCTCCTTCCTAGTTCTGCATCATTCACAAATTTGACAAGCATGTCATGTACACCTTTATTGGAGTCATTGATAAAAATGTTAAACAGTGCAGGGCCAAATGCAAATCTCTGGGGTGTCCCACTGGAGACCTCCTTCCAAGTTGGCACTGAATCACTAATGGCTTCTTTGACTGCCAATACTCAATCTCGTCTGAACACACCTAATTGTTCTATTGTCTAGCTAACATCTCTCCATCTTGTCTGTAAGAATGGCATGAGAGACTTTTTCAAATGCTTTGCTGAAATCTAGGTAAAGTATATAACCAGCGCAGTATATGTAGCCCATTGTTCTAGCCTGTCAAAATCCTGTGGGATCCTGACTCTATTATCTACTGTGTTGGTTCTCAGAGCTTTGTTCAAGTCATCAGTAGAAATTTTGAGCTCAAAGTTCTTGAACATTTGTAAACCTAACCATTCACATTTGATGGGGAAGAAGAATCTATTGGGAGTCCAACTTCCATGCATTCTTAAGCATTTTACATCTTAGAAGGGCAAGTTATGCTACTTAGCATGATGGCTTCTCATATTCCCTTTGAAAGCTCCCTTGGCTTTTGTGTGCTGCAACAGCTCCATTTGGCATGGAGTCAGATGTCAAGATAAGTACTGTTGTACATTGAACAGCTTTCAGGTTTTATAATGAAAAGCTCAACTACTCTAGCTGGGTTCACATCTAGTTTGCTCATACTTAGTTAACTCATGTCATTTAGAGTCACAGAAGTGAGAGTCAGAGTCAGAGACGTTGGATTTCAACCCTGACACTGCTTCTTACTTTCTCTATGACAATAGTCAAGTCAGCCTATTTCTTCCTCAGCTTCCTCATCTCTAAAATCAATCAATAGTGATGCTCTAGACCTTTTCTGGTTATACATCCTGTGACTTGATGACCTAGGTTCTAATCCCGACTCCACCACTTACTAGTTGTGTGAATTAGGGGATTCATTTTAGATATCTTTCCCTCAGTTTCCTTACTTTTAAGGGGGTCAAATAGATGATTTCTAAGTCTTACAACTCTAAATTCTACAATCTTAGTTTAAATGCATGTGACAATTTGCCCTCACTATTGCTAATGCTTATAGTTGTCCAGTTTATTCCTATTTATTTTAAAGAATCTATCTGGTTCTACATGACCATCTTTGTCATTGCTGGCAATACTGTACCTTACATATGGCAAGCACTGCATCAATATTTGCTGAATGAACAAATGGGTAAATGACAGTGATATCATATTGCAGTCATAGGCCATTGATTTTTTAGCATTCTTCAGTGGTTATGTTTGTAACATCTAGTAGGTAACTTGGAGAGTTGTAGAGTTGATTATCTGGTTATAAATGAATAAGATTATAAGATTTCCAAATGGTGATAGGTGACAATGTGACTCTCTCTCTCTCTCTCTCTCTCT
>JAQQSW010016837.1:0-11586 GCA_028646575.1 Pseudocheirus occidentalis | reverse complement strand
CACCTATCTCAAAGTATTATTGTGAAGATTAAATGAGATTGAATATATCAAGCACTTTTTAAAGATTAAAGTGTTATAAAACATCATCATTATTTTTATCATTTGATCATTACTATGAAATTGTCCAGGTTACTCTTTTTTTTATTTATTGCTAATGCACCCCAACATTCCATCTCTAGTCAAAAGCTTAGCTATTACTTTATAACCTTATTTTTATTAGTAAAACATCCATATAGCCTTTGCACACATAAAGTATGAGATTACAGAACAGATTAATTTGTAATATCTGAGGTTCTGGAAATGGTGTCTTGCTCATGAAAACCCATACATTCTCTTGGTGAGATTGAACTAGCTGGCCAATCTGCTTATGACCTAGAGAAAATCTCATATTTGCTAAGTTTTAAATAATCACAGGAATCAATTTAAAATGCATGAAGCAGAGCCAACATGGCAGATTAAGAGCAGCCACTCAGCTGAACTTTCCCAATCTTCTCCTCCAAACAACTCCTTGAATTATATTTTGGTGCAGCAGAGCCAACAAAAGTCTAATGAGACATTTTTTCCAGGCTAAGAAAATGTAGGAGGTCAGCAAAAGAAATCTGTATCACCAGGGTAGAGGCAGCAGCAGCTTCAAGGGCTCCCAATTTAGAGATGGTAAGAGTGTTGGACAATTTGTCAGAAAGAGATTATAAGGGACCTACTGCTGGCAGTGGGTATGGCTGGTGCTGAATGGCAGCTCTTTTGCCTACCTGTAGTAATGGGTCACAGTTACAGGGCAGAGAGGGGTACTGCAAATGACTCAGAAGGAATCAGGGGCCCTGATCACAGTTGCAAAGTGAAGAAGAATGCTGCCATTTGTGGCTACAGGAGACTAGGGGACCTTCCTGGGTAAAGACCAGAGTACAGACCAGGAGGGCAGTGACCACACTTTCTTATGACCACACCACCTTGGAAGCACCAAAAACTTGCAGATCCCCAGAAAAAGCTCTGAAAACAGTAGCACAAAAAGCCTGAATCTTAAGATAGTACCCCCCTCACATGTAGGTGAGCAGAGCCCAATTATAACATAAAGTTCAAAGTCAAGAAATAGACTGGAAAGATAAGCAAACAACAGCAACCAAAAATGACCATAAAAAACTACTATGGTAGCAAGAAGACAAAGACATAAATTCAGAACACAACAAGGTGAAAATAACTGCCAAAAGAAGTCTCAAAGAAAAAAGAATTCCTAGACAAGTTAAAGAATGAGAAAAGAGCGGTAGAGGAAAAATTGGAAAAAGAAATTAAATTGATGCATGAAAATTATAAAAAGAGCATTAATAGCTTGATAAAAAGAGGCATGAAAATTGCTGAGGAAAATAACCAGAGTTAAATACCAGAATTGGTTAAATGGTTAAAAATAAAAACACAGGGAAGAACTTAAAAGGGTAGAATTGGCCAAGGGATCAAGGTATATCCTTGAGAGAACCCTCTGGCAAATTAGAGTGGTGAGTGAACAGATAGAAAGGGACATATGCAGGGGATATTGTGAAGGAAGCAATAGTAAGACTTATCAATGGATTGTAAATGTGAGGCATGTGAGTGAGAAGAGAAGATGATCCCAGAATTGTAAGTTTGTACAAAAGAGAGGTGAGGATGACTCCAAATTTGTGACACTGTGGAGGATGGCCATACTTACAACAGTAACAGGAAAATTTTGGAAAAGGGGAAAATTTGGGGGGAAATGATGCAGGAAAATTTTGGAAAAGGGGAAAATTTGGGGGGAAATGATAGAGTTCTGTTATGGACATGTTGGATTTCAGATGCCTATGAAACATCTAGTTCGAGATGGACAAAAAGTAGTTGGTGATACAAGAATTTAGCTTAGGAGAGAGATGAAAGATGAATATCTGAGGATTATCTGCATAAAGATAATAAACCCATGGGGACTGATGAAATCACCAAATGAAATAATACGTAGAAAAAGACAGTATGGTCTAGCACAAAGCTTTGTGGGGCATCCACAGTTAGTAGATATGACATAAAGAACTAACAAAAGAGACTAAAGAGGAGCAGACAGACAGGTAGGAGGATACTTAGGAGGGAACAGTGTTATGAAATCCTAGAGAGGAGAGAGTATCCAAGATCAATAATAGCCTGCATTTATATGCCAATTTTTAGGTTCTCAAAGCATTTAAGCACTCTTGCTCATTTTCTTCTTTTCCTACCTTTCTTCCTCTTGCTTCTTTTCATCTTCTGTCTTCTTTTCATTCTCTCCTCTCCCTTCTTTTCCTTCCCCTTTTCTTCTGACTGCTTTTTTCTCCTACTTCTGCTTCCAAACCCATATGGGAATATGAAAAACTTTTGTTATGAATATATACAAATCATTCCTATTATTAGTCATGATTTTCCTTCCTTTTTTATATGTATAGATCCAAATTTTTGACCATAGGGGTCACTAAGGGTTTATGTCCCTCCACTGAATATTCCATAAAAGGACATTCTACTTGTGTTTATAGGGATCATTGTTAATCAAAATATGCTTTGTTTTTTTTTCCTTTCTGATATTTAGACTTTTCTTTATACTTCTCTCTCTTCCCAATTTCTGTCAACTTTGGTAATAATCATAACAATAGCCCATATTTATATTGTATTTGAAAGTATGCAAGAGCTTCACATATGTCCTTTTCTTTAATCCTTAATGCAACCCTGTGAGACAGAAGAAAAAGTTATTATTATTCATATTTTACAGACGAGGGAGCCAAGACTCAGAGAAATTGCATGACTTGTCTATGGATGCATGCCTTTTGTCCTTCTTGAACTGGATGTCTCATAAGCATCTGAAATCCAGCATTTCTGAAACTGAACTCTATTTTCCCCCCAAACCTTCCCCTCTTCCCAACTTCCCTATTACTATTGGGTGTGCTGCCTCCACAGGATCAAAACTAATTTTTCAGTAGAATTCAAGTGTAACTGTCCCCTGATTTCAGGTTCAGTCATTTCTCCTTGTAGTCCACTACTCTTTACACTTGACCTCTCCTGCTCCTACAGTTTCTACTGATGAGCCTATTCCTCTTGCTAACTCTTTTTTTTTAACCGTAGCTTCATAAACTGACCTGTGCTGCATCCCTTCTGCTTCTGACTACATTACTCAACAACTACTCTTCCAAATTCACCCCATAAAATCCTCACCTCCCTCTACTTTCCTTGACATTTTTGGTTTTTGATGCTAATTTGAACTGACTTGAATCAACACCAAAGACACTGCTGAGGCAAAAAAAAAGAGGGGGTGGGGAGCTCTGAAACTATATCCAGAACCAGAGAACTCACTTCTATGGGGTAAATGTCCAAGTTTTCTGTTTCAGAAGGTAGAATAAGGAACTCTGGGGAAAAGTTGATGAGATGATTCCCACTTAGGGTTTAGAGATACTCCCTTATTATTGGAGCTGTCCAAAAGTAAAATGGGCAGCTGAGGGGTGGTAACACCTTTTCACTCCCTAGAGATTTTTGTATAGAAACTGAATGGCCCTTTTTTGGTGATGATGTATAGAAGATTCTTAGCTACGGTTGAACAATATGGACTTTGTGGTTTCTTCTCTGGGAAACTTCCACATTGTTGAGACATTTTTTCCCTAAGGACAGTGGGTAAGACAGTTAATCCTGTGAACAAATGAGTAACAGGATCAGAAGAGGAGATGAACAGTGAGAAATGGGAGAAGAAACAGGTGGAAAATTGTCTGAAGAGAACATTTTTGTGCATTTGAAGGTGGATACTCATCTCTCTCCATCCCTACATGTTACCCACTGCTTTTTCCTCACCACAGGTAGAGAATTCAGTTCTCATACATAATAAATCCTCACTACCACTGCAGTTAGCTGCTGAGTTGCTATAATGAGGAGTATAGAATACCCCAAGAGGGTCATCCTTCATTTTAACATCCTGCTTTCTCCAAATCACTGAGACTCACAGCAAAATATACAAAAATCTTTTCCAGGATGTTACCATATTCATTTTTTTCTCTTTCTTATGAACTCTTTCACTCAACATTTGCCTATAAATTTAAAGATAATTCATGATTAAGTGATTTTTAAAATCCAGAGATAGATCACTTTAAACTATGCTTTTTCACATAACAAACTTACCAAGATGTTTTGGCTTATCAAAGTTCCCAGGAAGATGGGAGACATTAAGACAAATCTCTCAATTGCCCAATATTTACTTTCCCTCTTCCCCACATTAGATTTGGGTGTATAACTGCAATTCACTGTATATTGGAAGTTACCATGATGAAAGCTTTTGAATTGCTTCTCCTCCTCTCCCCTCCCCCTTTTCCCCTGCCATACTCTCAAGTGCATGGATGTTGGACCACATCCAACAGTTAAGAATAGTGTGACCTTGCGTAGGTCACTTCATCTCTATGAACCATGGCTTTCCCATTTCTAAAATAGAGAAATTGATATTTTTACTAATTACATCAACTATTGTGTGGTTTCCTTTACATAATCTTATGCTTTTTGTGTGTGTATGTGTATATATGTGTGTCTGTGTAGGTGTGTATAAATATATGTCATCTCTATATCTGTTTGTCTGTCTGTCTGTTGGTCTGTCTGTCTTCCCCTTTAGAATGAAAGTTTCTTGAGGGTAAGGTTCTTTTATACTTAGCATAGTTCCTGGAATACAGCAAGTACTTAATAAATACTTGTTGATTACCTTTTTCTCAAGCTTGGGTTTTGTTGTTGTTGTTGTTGTTGTTCTGTAAAATGAACCAGTGAAGGAAATGGCAAATTACTTCAATATCTTTGCCAAGAAAACCCCAAGTGTGGTCCTGGAGGGTTGGGCATGACAGAAACAACTGAAGAACAACAACAAGAAGAGTACTTTCTATACCTTAAAGGCTAATAGAAATGAAAATCATTATCCTGTGAATCATAATCATGAAGCTGACTTTTTACCTGCTCCAAGGTATTTAGGGTTCATGTTCATTTTTGCTATGAGGATTCCCTGGATATACTTTGAGGAGTATCTCAAAATCTGTTCCAAGATTTTCCTTTCCTGAACCATGGTTGAAGATAATAAAAATATGAAAAAATAAAATCAGAAAACTGAGTTAAAAGGGGGCCTACTGAAGGTCTGTGACTAAGTAAAGGCAGTATATGCTTTGCAGGAAAGGCACAAGAAGGAGAAGAGAAGGGATAGTCACAAGTAAAGAAAAGTGGTAGATGTTTCTCCATTTCACCTTCTGTCTTTGACACCTGTAAGAAACAGCAGAGTACAACCCGTCATACATCCCCGCACATACCCACACATATCAATCTGCCATTATCCATCTGCTTTATACACAACTTAAAGTCAATGATGTTAATGATAATAGTATGCACAATGCGTATGATATCTACAATGACAATACTTTAAAAGGAAAAAAGGAGAAATAACTAAATGAACAATATGTAATTATAATGGCCAAACTTTGAAGAAGAGATGAGAAATTGCATTTCTCTGTCTTTATTGTCTAGGTGGTAGACTTTGCTTGCAGAAGACTGTATACACTGTAATACAGCAATGTGAAATGTCTCAGTATAGCTCAGCTCTCTTGACAAAAAAGCTAGCACACATTTAAAAGGGCACCAGATAAAATAACAGTGATTATAACTTAAAGAAAATACCAGCAAATGCTCTTCCATCCAGTGCAGAAGTACACAAAAAGGTAAACAAGAGAATTGTGGGCTCTGTGAATGTTGAGGTGGCAGGGGAGGTGAAGTCAGTCTGATATCTGGTAAATGGACCCTGGAGGCAGTGGAATATTGCCTTTGGCCTGTCAGAGGCTCAGAGAGGGAATAGAGCCATTTCCCAGTGGGTCATCAACTAGGGACCTGGAGACAAGCAGTATGTATGTACTAGAGGCCCTTCAAGAGGCCTGAGGCTAGCAGTATTGGAGAGGGATTGGACTACTCTGGAGCCCTACAGAAAGGAGAGGTGAAGAAAGAAGGGAACAAACAATGATTAATGCCTGCTGTACGTTAAGCATCATGATACTTACTTTAGAAATGTTAGCTTATTTTTACCCTCACAAGAACTCGGGGAGATACATGGTACTATTATCTCAATTTTATTTAGTTAAGAAAACTGAGGCACACAGGCTACCCAGCTAGTAAGTGTCTGAGGCTGAATTTGAACTCAGGCCTTCCTGAACAAGGTACAATGTTTTGTTTGCAGTACTACCTAACTGCCTCAGGAGACCTGAAATTAATGTGATCTCAAACATCCAACTGGAGACTGACAGAGTCAAAGGAAGGCATGGGGTCTACTCTGATTTGATAATTTTGCAATGAAAAAAAGACAAAAATTAGCCAAGGTTGATACTCAGTTTAAGCCCCAAGGAAAGGGAGGCAGAACCCAGGATTTGTGGCAAAGACAGGGGATTAGTCCTGACCAGACCATCCAGAACTGCAGGAGCAGTGGCATTCAGGCTACAGAAAGGACAAGAGCAGGGAGGGTCTCATCATTCTAAACAAAAAGGGGTCTGAGTTTGGTTTTGACCAGACACAGATTAATCATTCAAGCACTGCACACACATGAGTAAATTGGAGAAAATACTCATTATAATGAAGAAATACTATAACTTAAGAGATGCACAAGAGATAGACCAAAAGGAAGAGAGAGTAAAACTGAGAGGGCAAGGAGAGCCTACAAAAGATTTGTAAAAAGGCTAATATGATTCCAAGGATTCCAAGACTGGATGGAAGAAAAAAAATGTAAGAGATAAAAAATTAAGATACAGTTCTCAAAAAAAGAGATGTATGAGCAATAAATGGTATAGAGGAGGAAAAAAAGAAGAGAAGGAGAAGGAGAAGAAGAAGAAGAAGAAGGAGGAGGAGGAGGAGGAGGAGGAGAAAAGACAAAGAAAAGAAGAAAAGAAGGAGGAGGAGACAAGGAAGAAGACGAGGAAAAAGAAAAAAGAAAAGCATCAGTTAACCATTAGAAATATGTAAATGACTACAGAAGCATTTTCAGAAGGGGGCAAGAAAGCAGGACATTTTTGTTAATACCATGTTAAATGTAAGGTTCACTTTAAGAAAACATTGTGAGGTATAACCTTTATCAGATTCCTTGTCGTCTTGGGGAGGTGGGATAAGAAAGAGAAACATTTGAAACGCAACATCTTACAAAAAATTGAATGTTGAAAACTGTCTTTACATGTAATTGGAAAAAAATAAAAATACTATTTACTTAAAAAAAAGAAAACATTGTGATAGAAGTCCAGCATTTCACATAAAATAACTTTTGTTGGTTCTTCATATAGAAAATGCTAATGTTAGTTAAATTTATAATTGTGGTTGTGTCATTTTAGTCATGTTTAACTCTTTGTGACACCATTTGGGAAAGATTTTGGAGAAGTATGTCATTTCATTCTCTAGCTCATTGTACAAATGAGGAAACTGAGGCAAACAGGGTTAAATGGGTCACAGCTCAGGGTCACAGAAGTAGAATTTGTCTAAGGCCAGATTTGAGCTCACTGAAGATGAGTCTTCCTGATTTCAAGCCTAGTGCTCTATTCACTGTGCTACCCAGCTACCCCCTACATTTATAATTAAAAATATTTGAAAGAAAATTAACAACAAAGAAATAAAATCCCATATGTTGTCAGGTTCAGTTGCTATATTGGTTGGCTTTTGCTGAAATACCTTTTTCCCTTCTCTATATATTTACTTGCTTGTTTATTATAGGGGGCTATTTTCCAGTGACGAAAGAGAGGGATAAGTGTAGAAATGAAATTATCAACAATTTAAACAAGATAATGAACTGCAATGAGAAAGAGAGGAATAGACTGAAAAACAGAGTGCAAATGAGGGACAGTTAAATGCTTCTCTTTCAAATACCTGTGCATTTAAATACCTTTGTCTTGGCCTCATGAGCTCGGAACATTCTGAAATCAATCATTATCATCAAGAGTAAAAGAAAATGAAGCTTGTGTCATTCCAAATAAAAGAAAAAAAATAGCACCTTTTGTTTTTGGTACCATCAGGCCTCCCACCTCTCTCTAGGCCTATTGAGATTTTTTTTAAAGGATGGGTAATAGAGCAATTTGCCTGGTCATTAGGGGACTCGAGACAAAATTCCTTTTTTCCTCACAGGAAGAACCCTTGGAGAAAGAAAATGTACTATGTAAGAAATGGAGAATGTAGCTTTGTTGCTGAAAATCATTTAGTAATAAGACTTCCTTGTAATATCTCAGACTTGGTCAGAAACGACTGCCCTCAATTTGCTTAAAAATTTAAGAAAAAAGATGTAGATGATTCTGTCATCATGTCAGCATTCACCAACCCCACACTTGTTTCTTTCCTCTCCCTCACTGCAAATAGAAGACTCAGCCATACCAGCAAAATCCTACCAGTTTCCTCCTCTTTTCTTTTCTCAGGCCTATGCTTCTACAAATGATAGTAGACTATGGTTGGAGCCATGGGTTTGCCAAATACTATTGCTAATACTGTGCAAATTAAAAAAAAACCTGTCAAAACAATTTTAAAAATAAAAACTGCACTTCTTTTTGTTCAGTCTTGGAAGAGATATTGGAGTGGTTTGCTATCTCCTTCTCTGGCTCATTTTATAGATGGGGAAACTGAGACAAACAGGGTTAAGTGATTTGCCCAGGATCATACAGTTAGTATGTGTCTGAGGCCAGATTTGGTCTCAGGAAGACCAACCTTCCTGAATTCTGGTCCAGAACTATGTCTATTATACCATCTAGCTTCCCCTGTACTTCCATACTAATGACTTAAACCCAAGTTTTTCAGGTTTGATCTTTCAGGTTCTTAGCTTACTCAGAACCTGGAAAACAGGACTATTTTTTTTTTCACAGTGTAGATGATTCGATTCATTTGATATAGAAACTTAGTAATTATCTTAATCCTAGATAAGTACATAGACTGAAACAATTCCTTGCTTCTCCCCTCCCCCCCCTTTAAAAATTCCATCAGTTTAGGTAACTCTCAGTCTGTATATACCCTCCACTAATGTAGATTAGCAAATGTATCCATATCTGTGTGGGAACAGAGAGAGGTTAAGTGACTTTCTGGTGGTCATGTAGCTAATATTTGTCTGAGGCAGGGCTTGAAGTTATAGCTTCCTGATTCATAGAATCCATACTAGGTTGTCCTGTGTCCTTATTTAGATGCCTTGAATTCATTAACTGTAACCCTTGCCAGGGCCCTGTTCTGGGTTAACATAAATTATGCCAATATTGGGAGTAGCCCTAAAAACTTACTCTCCCTTTGTATCATTATCCCCTCACTCCACTCAAAGTTTACTCTGGAAATCTAAGAAGTATAACTTGCATAAAGCTACTGTCTATGTTTCCACAAATGACAATTTTTCTGAACAATTTAGTTCTTGGAAAGAAAAGAATCCCCACATGTGGCCTCCACTGCCTAGATGCTTATTGATCTCAGCAGTGGAGGCCACATGTGGGGATTCTTCTCTTTCCAAGAATTAAATTGTTCAGAAAAATTGTCATTCATCCAACTTAAGTTTGAATCCCTGAACTCTTTTTTTTTTTCTTTTTGGAGGGGTGCAGGGCAATTGGGGTTAAGTGACTTGCCCAAGGTCACACAGTTGGCAAGTGTTAAATATCTGAGGCTGGATTTGAATTCAGGTCCTCCTGTCTCCAGGGACAGTGCTCTATTCACTGTGCCACCTAGCCACTCCAAGAAAGTCTTGACTTTCACATGAATTGGAACTAAACGAGGTATGGTTAGACAAAGTTATCATCCTCTCTCTCTCTCTCTCTCTCTCTCTTTCTCTCTCTCTCTCTCTCTCTTTCTCTCTCTCTCTGTCTCCGTCTCTGTCTGTCTCTCTCTGTCTCTCTCTCTCTGTCTCTGTCTCTCTCTGTCTTTGTCTGTCTGTCTGTCTCTGTCTGTCTCTCTGTCTCTCTGTCTGTCTCTCTCTGTCTCTGTCTCCGTCTCTCTGTTTTTGTCTGTCTGTCTGTCTGTCTCTCTCTCTCTCTCTGTCTCTCTCTCTCTCTCTCTTTCTCTGTCCAGTGGTGAGACAGAAGACAGGATAACTGGTGATGGCTCAGGTTGCAGCAGGTGACCTTGGTATTTTCAATGTCTAACCAAGCTCTAAGCACTTGACAGTGGCAGCTTCCTTTGCCTTCATGGCCATTGGAACAGATTGTTCTCACTCACCCATTCTGCCCAGTGAAGTCTTCACATGCATGGGGTAGACATTCCTCTTACTCACTGATGGTTTTAAACTTAAGGTTACCTGTGAAGCAACCCCCTGAGAAGAGCAATTCTCAGGAACTCTGCCTTTTCTAAATAGAACACGGGGATTCAGAAGCAGCATTTTCAAGGAACTTCTCTGTTGGTCAATAGGTGAACAAGTCTGCCTTTGCTGCAAGGACACAATTAAAGCTTTATAAATACTCTATTCTTCCTGTCCCTCCACCTCTGCCCCCAACTGGCTGACTCTTGAGACCTCTCTGGTGGTAGAGTAGAAAGGACTAGGGTCAAGTTCAATCTGTTATTCTCCTTTTAAACACCAGGATCTTCCAACAAGTATATATATCTCCCCCAAGTATGAGCCAACAGACTAAACTTTGGGGCATCAATGAAATCCATTCTTGTTTGTGTTTTTTTTTTGGAGGGCAGTTGGGGTTAAGTGACTTGCCCAAGGTCACACGGCTAGGTTTATTTTATTTGTTTGTTTGTTTATTTTTGGTGTTAAGTGTCTGAGGCTGGATTTGAACTCAGGTACTCCTGACTCCAGGGCCAGTGCTCTATTCACTGCGCCACCTAGCCACCCCAATGAAATCCATTCTTAAGGAGGCATCTTAACCAAACAAACCAACTAACTAATCTGAGGGGTTAACTCCTAAACTGAAACTACTTCAGAATTTATTTTTGTCCTTCCAACAAGGTATAAATAGGTATATCCCTATGCCTGATCTGATGATATTCTCACAAATTCAGAGCCTTTGTTTCTTGATGGAAGCTCATGAGGTTGATTATAAACTTTAATGTAAGCTCATTAATTTTATTGTGGATTGGGGCAGCTAGGTGGCGCAGTGAATAGAGCACTGGCCCTGGAGTCAGGAGTACCTGAGTTCAAATCCGGCCTCAGACACTTAACACAATAAACTAGCCGTGTGACCTTGGGCAAGTCAACTGCCCTCCAAAAAAATATTTTTTTTATTGTGGATCAATACCTTATAAAACCTTTAGTGGAATTATTTTTTTCTAAATATATGTTAAGTAAAATAGAAAATGTATTGTTAGTTCTTGCTTTCAGAATCTTCATTGCCTTTATCTTTTTATCCTGGGCTGGATAAGGGGAATTCATCCATCTTCATCACGTCCTATTAAAAATGTTACGTTTTGCAATGTGGCCTCTACTAAAATCCAACTTTGATGCCTTATTGTGACCTAAAGGTGGTCTTAGCTTCTCAAAGACCATGCAGTAGAGTGTAAGTTCCAAGAAATTCTACCAAGCTGGATGGACCTCAAGTGTGCACCTACTTGCAGATGCAAGTTTTTTTGCACACCATGAATTGTGATCTGAATTGATGGAGGGAATAATCATTATAAAGGAATTATAGATCTTTGTAGTTT
>JAQQSW010016836.1:0-11586 GCA_028646575.1 Pseudocheirus occidentalis | reverse complement strand
TGAAAAAATAGAAAGCAATGTGAAATATCTACTTGTAAAAATCACTGACCTAGAAAATAGATCCAGGAGAGACAATTTGAAAATTATTGGTTTACCTGAAAGCCATGACCAAAAAAAGAACTTGCAAAGCATCCTTCAAGAAATTCTCAAAGAAAATTGCCCTGATGTTTTAGAATCAGAGGGCAAAATAGAACTTGAAAGAATTCACCGATCACCTCTTCAAAAAGATCCCCAAAAGAAAAGTACTAGAAATATTATAGCCAGGTTCTGGAACCCCCTCATCAAGGAGAAAATATTACAGACTGCCAGAAGGAAACAATATGAATACTGTGGAAACGCAATTAGGATAACCCAAGATCTGACAGCTTCTACACTGAGGGATCGAAGGGATTGGAATATGATATTCCAGAGATCAAGGGAGATAGGATTAAAACCAAGAATCACTTACCCAGCAAAATTGAATATAATGTTCCAGGGGAAAATATAGTCATTCAATGAGGTGGAGGACTTTCAAGCATTCTTGCTGAAAAAACCAGAACTGAGCAGAAAATTTGACAATCAAACACAAGAAGCATGAGAAGGTAAACATGGGAAAGAAATCATAAGGAACTTATCAAAGTTGAATTATTTACATGCCAATATGGAAAAACGATAATAGTAACTTATGAAACTTTTCTTAGCATGAGGATAGGTGAAGGGAACACAAATGTATATATGTGTATACCTACACATATATCTATATAGGAGGGTATATATGCGTATGAATATGTATCTGAGCATGTGTGTATATGTGTATATAGAGGGTACAGGATCAATAGAATATGAAGGCATGATACCTTAAAAGGTGAAATTCTGGGGTGGGAGAGGACTAGAATGAGAGGAGACAGGGAGAGACAAAATGGGGTTAATCATCCCATATAGAAGAGGCAAGGGATAAGTTTTACAACTTTACCTTCATTTACTCTCATTGAATTTGGCTTAGGGAAGGAACGACATAAACTGGGTATCATGCTGCACAGGAGAGTAGGGAGGATGGGGATGGGAGGCAGGATGATGGAGGGGAGGGCAGGGTCAGGGGGAGGGATGCTGGAAGCACACACTTCAGTAAAGGGACAGGGACAGGGTAGAGAATAGAACAAGGGGAGGCAGATTAGGAAGGAAGGACATATAATCAGCCCTCACAATAGGTCTACTGTGGAGACGTCCTGCATAATTACACATGTACAGCCTGTATTGAATTGCTTGTCCTTCCAGTGGGGGTGGGTGACAAGGGAGGAACAGAAAGAATGTAGAATTTAAAGCTCTACAATCAAATGTTAAAAAAACAAAACAATATCTATATCTATATCTATATATATACAAAATTGTAATTATAATTATTAACTACATTCAACTGGGAATTAAGATATACAGGGACTGGAGCAGGGAGACCCTCCCTGCCCTGCCAGAAAGTTAGAGTGGCATTGGAGGAGGGCATAAAAGAGAGCAGATTGGCGGAGGGGCTTTACAGTAGGATCGCTGTTTTGGGGTTGGGGGTAAGGGAAAGACGAGGAGAAATTTTTTAACTCAAAATATTGTGGAAAGGAATGATATAAACAAGAAAATAAAAAAATTAATTATAAAAAATACAATCAGGAAATATTTGACAAGATAAATACAAAAGCAATAGAATTTAGATAATGTCAGTACAGGGATCCTTCCATACAATTTAGTGTCCCCTGTTTCTATTTGAGAAAGCTCAGGTGACCTTTCCTCTCTAGAGCTGATGGCTTACAGCTCTCCACCCATCATCCCATGATGACCTCTGCCTCCCCCAGAATCTTCCAGCCTCACTTCTCATTTATTTTTTGCCTTTGGATACAGTCAGGTGGAAACAAGGGGATTGGACAAGATCGTCCAGCTCTAGACCTTGGGCTCTAAGCAGCTGATATGGCTAGTACAGTAGCCTGTAGTCTAAAAATAATAATAATTAAAATGTCAGTTTAGTAAAGAATGTGACATTTTAGTTCATGGGCTTCTGGAATTTGGACTGTCTTGTTCCGTTTGTACTTCTCTGACTTTTAAGAGCAGCATGATGAAGCTTGGCTTCAAGACTGGACCAAACCAGGGTTTGTGCCCATCTGCTCATGATGGGAAAGTGATGACCATGGGACTAAATGGTGAAAGGGGCAGCTAGGGGGCACCATAGTATGCCCACTGGCCCTTCCATTCCCACCATGCCAGGAACTGAGAAGACTCCTCTTCTTGAGTTCAAATCTGGCCTTAGACACTTACTAGCTGGGTGACCCTGGGCAAGTCACTGTACCCTGTTTGCCTGTTTACTCATCTGTAAAATGAGCTAGAGGAGGAAATGGCCAACTGCTCCAGTATATTTGCCAAGAAAATGTCACATGGGATCACAGAGTGGGATGTGACTGAAATGACTCAGCTACAAAACAGATGAGTGAAAACTGTTCCCATCCCTTGGTTTTCATTATCAGTGCTGACAGAACAAGTCACTCAAATCAGTTCATCTCCAGAGATGCCGCAAGTCAACAAACATTACTTTGTGCCAGCCACTGAGCACACATCCAGTCGCACACCCACATTTTTTCATATGAGGAAACATCAATGATGTGTCCAAGGTCCCCCAGCTAGTGTCACTGAGCCCCCTTACCCCACAGCTGGCTTTTTTGTTGGTATGTTTATATTTGCAATTTGCCGCTGGTTCCCTTCTTTCTTGTCATGTTTTACTTAAGTTAACAAAGCTTCCTTTCTTTGAGCACATAGGGGAGTCAAAGTGATTCCCCATGTGATTCTCACAACCCTCCACAGTTGGTTGTACAAGTATCATTGTGCTCATTTTACAGACCAACAGGTGCAGAAAAGTCAAATGACTTATCCAGGGTCATACAGCAAGTGGCATGGCCAGGACCCAAACCCAAGTCTTTTGTGTCTAACTCGTTGTAACAGCAATCAATTTAGCAGAACTTAGCACTTAGTAACCTAAGGCTAGGTGTGAAGGTGTGAGCTCTTCTCCGGTCCTCACATGGCAGAAGGGGTTTGGCCGAGACAGGAGGCTGGTGTGTGTATTTAAGAGTTCTAGAGACAGAGAGACAGAATCAGAAATGTTCCTTCTGGTGGCTCCTGTTGGAAGAAGCAGGATTGTTGCAGCATCTGGGAGCTGGGACTGAAGAAGTGAGTTGGAGTTCTCTTGAGAGAGAGGTGGGGCGGGGAGGGGGAGAGATTTTCTCCCAGCATCCTAAAGCTGACTGAGAACTGAGTTGAAGACCAGAATCTGGTGAAGGCTACCTGGAAGGCTGAGAGGGCTTCCCTGGAAGGCCGAGATTTCTCCTGGATCCTAGGGCCAGCTGAACTGCTGGAGGACTGAAGAAGCATGACTTTTGTTTGTTCATGTCCTGGATGATCCTTGAGTTCCCGGCAACAGAAGTGATGAAGGGTCTGAGATGTGCTGGACTCTGTGAACTTTGGTGCGTGTCAGGGACTGCATGAGGACCTGGGAGCTGTCTGCCTCTGAGGACTGGACGAGGACCTGGGAGCTGTCTGCTTCTGAGGACTGGATGATGACCTGGGAGCTGTCTGCTTCTGAATCCAGGTGATTATTTGGTGGATTCAGGTAAGAGCTGGGACCATGGAAAGGGATCCTGGGAATCAGAGAGACCATCCAGAATCGAGATGAAGAAAAGGCCTTCCCGCGGATATTGAATAAGTTTACTAGACATCAAGGGGGAGAGGGTTTGTGTAATTTTCTAATGATTGTATTTAGTGACTGATTGCTAGATAAGTAACTGATTAAGTTGGTTTATGGTTGCCCCACGAGTGGAAGATTGATTATTGTATTGTGAATTGATTGAGTGATTAAGTATTGATTATTGTATTGTGAATTGAGTATTGGATGATTAAGTGAGGAGGGTTTCCCCCTTAGGGAAACTGGATGATTCTTCTTATTGTGGCTACTATAGTGAAAACTGTGTGGACATTCTAATGTTAAGCTGTAATGAACACTATATTGTGATTTTCTGTGATAAGATGTAATGTTATAGATATTATATTGTGATTTGTTGTGAATGTTTGCCTTGATTTGTAATGGAATAAATGGAGTGTTCACTTTACTGTGTAATCTGAACCTTAGAAGCTGTTCACAGTAGAATTGTTTGGGGAATCTGCTTGTGTTCTTTCCACCCGAACAGAGGCAGTCTGTGTGGCTGAGTGTTGATTTCATTTACCAGGGGGTGATCTTTGAGGCCAGAAAAATTTGGTGATTCCTTCTCCAGCTCAGACTTTGTTGGACATCCAGCAATTTCTGCCTAATTCTTTGACTTTCTGAGACTTGTTGGTAAGAAACAGGAAGCAAAGAGGAGATTGCCTGAGTGCCTTTGCCAAATTGGTATGCTGTCAGCGTAGACAGAATGCTTACATCTCTAACAGTGACCAGAGCTGGTCCAAGTTGATTATCACGCAGATGAGCACAGAAATCCATGAGTGGCTTCCTCCTCTGGGCTTTGCTTTTTCTGGGTTCTCTCTGCCTGAAATGCCCACCTCTCTTCCATTTCCCTGGCCTGTCCCCTCAGCACACTCCTGGAGTACCTACTTCTTAGGTTGGCTACACAATGTATTGCTGGGTTCTGTATTGTCTTTTGTCTCATGTGGGCAAACCCTGTCCTGGCCACTCCACCAAACTCCTGGGTTGGCAAATGTTCATGGAGTAGTGCTAGATGCCTGGGCCTCTGACATGCTAGCTCTGTGACCCTAAACAAGTCTCCTAACCTGTTTGCCTCAGTTTTTTCACCTGTGATATGGGGATGATAATAATAGCAACCTACCTCACAAGGTCATTTTGAGGTTTGATTGAGCTAACATAAATAACATGCTTTATAAATCTTAGGAAACTGAGGCAGTCAGAGGTTAGGTGACTTGCCAAGGGTTTAATTCAGGTCTTCTTGACTCCAGCCCCATTTCTGTAAAACATGAGGCATGAATCACAAGATATGAACTGTTACCATTATTAGCTTATTAGCTTAGAAGTCTGGCTTCATAAACAAAGCCAATGCAACCAAGACTAGAAGAGAGCTGAGAAAGAATTTTTACAGCCAGTATTGCTGATAAAGGCTTCATTTCTAAAATATAGAGAGGATTGAGTCAAATTTATAAGAATACAAGTCATTCCCGACTTGATAAATGGTCGAAGGATATGAACAGGCAGTTTTCAGAGGAAGAAATTAAAGATATCTGTAGTCATGTGAAAAGTGGTATAAATCATTACTGATGAGAGAAATGCAAATTAAAACAACTCTGAAGTACCACATCATACCTGTCAGATTGGCTAACATGACAAAACAGGAAAATTTATCATGCTGGAGAAGATGTGGGAAAATTGGAACACTAATGTATTGTTGGTGGAATTGTAAACTGATCTACCCATTGTGGAGAGCAGTTTGGAACTATATCCAAAGGTTTATAAAACTGTATATAGCCTTTGACCCATCATACCACTTCTAGTCTGTCCCAAAGAGATCATAAAAACAGGAAAAGGACCCATGTGTACAAAAATGTTTATAGCAGCTCTTATTTGTGGTGACCAAAAACTGGAAATTGAGAAGATGCCCATCTGTGGTTGAACAAGTTGTGGTATATGAATGTAATGGAATGCTGTTGTGCTATAAGAAATAATGAGCAGGTAGATTTCAGAAAAACCTGGAAAGATTTACATGAATTGATATAGAATGAAATGAGCAGAACCAGGAGAACAATTAAGATAATAGTTGTAAAGTGCTTAGTAGAATGTCTGGTACATAGTAAATGCTATACAAGTGTTAGCTGTATAGTGTTTGATGATGATGATGATGATGATGATGATGTTTAGGCTTCAGGAAAACAGGGGAGCCAGAAACCATTCCCTCCCAAGTAGGAGCTTCTCTTCCCCTTTTCCTTCCCCATCTCCACCCCTAAATGAACCTCCTCTATGATGGATTGTCAGTGTTCATTGGTCCTAATTTATGGTGAATCTCCAGGTGGCCAGCAGAGTAGCCCTTTGCTACTGAAAGATCCAGAGCCTCAGCTATGGACATTATTAGGATTCAAATGAAACTTTTTTGGAAAAGTTTCTTCCATTGTGTTCTCTTTCTCTCTTGTATTTCATCACTAGAAGGTCCCAACCTATGGGCTTCTGAAGTTGAATGCTTTGATATATCCTGTGAGGTTACATGTTAAAGTCAGAACAGTGTTAGGTGTGGGTAGAACAGCAGTTCTCAACCTGTGGGTCATGACCCCTTTGGGGTCAAATGACCCTTTCACAGGGGCCACAGGGGTTGCCTAAGACCATTGGAAAACACGTATTTCCTATTGTCTTAGGAACCTCCTCTATTCGTCTCTAGGCAGATAATGCTCACATATGACTATTAAAGGATCATGGGAAGGTTGAGAACCACTGGGGTAGACAGTTGAACCTCTCCTGCCTTTGGTTGCCGGATAATCTTTTGAGTACAAGGTCTGAGATCGGGCTGGCCTTTGACCATCCCTTTTGTGGTGTCCCTTCCTGGTGTCTTCATTCTGTTCAAGAGTGCCACTGTCCCTTAGGGTTTCCTGCCTTTGCCTCTTCGTCTCGTCTTCCTTTCTTTGGGGCTTCTGGCAGTAACCGGGAGAAAGGGGACACAGTGCCTGCAGATTTTTTTAAACTTGGAGGAAAAAAGAGATAACAGATGTGTTGTTAAGTATACAGAGTTTCATTTTTACTTATACAAGCCTATTCAATAATAAACAGTACTGAACACATCTTTTCAAAGGTGATGGTTTTCTAATGTAGCAGAGAAAGAAAAGAGCTTCCAAGTTTCATTTGAAAATATGAATAATCGAAAAGTGGACTACAGAGTTGTTTTTAAAAAATGCCTCTGATTTCAGAAATCCTCACTATCTGTATTACCTTGTGAGCCCTGGATTTCTCCTCTGTAAGAATGAAGGGATTGGACCCCCAGGGCCTCTGATGGCTCCCTATAGCCATTGGTTCTGGAAGTTTCTTTGGGTGGCTAAGAATAATCTAGCTTCCTCTACTAGTACGTTGAATGCTAACTCTGGAATGAGAAGACTCAGGTTCAGATTCCCCATTTGTTGCTTACTGCCTGTGTGACTTCCATAAGTCACTTCCATGGGCCTTAGTTTCCTTCTCTGTAAAAAGAAGAAGTCGACTTCAATGAATGCTAAGGTCCCTTTCTGTGCTCATTTTAGGAAGCTTTGTCTCTATGTGGATACAGACAGCTCAGCCTTTTTACTGGCCTAAGATGAAACAGCATAAGGTAAAGTTACTCCATGAAAGCAATGTTATCAGTGGGTAAGGAGACAGATGAGGTCTCCCAGTGTTAAGTTTGGCATTGGTTAGAATGTAGTAAAAGCTTTATTGTGAAGAGACTTGGGTTGGTTCCATTTTCCATGAGGCAGGTCTGTGTATATAGAAATTCTTGATTTATCACTAAAGAGATGCTCATCTTTCCAAGGAGGTTTGGGAGAAAAGCAGGGAACTCTGTTCTATGTATAATTTTCCTTCTTGGGTTAAAATCAAGAGAAATGGGTCTAAAATAAATTGAGAGCAAGTTTGTGATTGGGGGACTTTGCCAGTAAGAACCCTTAACTTAACTTGTTAACTTGGGCAGGTTAGAACTGTGTCTTAAAATCCTTTGTCTGAAATTCTGGTTTGATTTTTGTTTCCTCTTTCTTCTTTTTCCAGAAACTATGTGAAGGGATATTTAAGGTCCTTGAGAAAGACATCACGACATCATGCCAAGTCACCTGCCTGGAAGCCCTGCGCATCCTTTCCCGAGACAAAAAAGTTCTCGTTCCAGTCACCACCAAGGAGAACATGCAGATCCTGATGCATCTCGCCAAGCTGGATGATTCCGAGGCGTCTCTAGAGGAGGTGGCAGATTTCCCGGTCATCGTGGAATCGCTGAAATGCCTCTGCAACATAGTATTCAATAGCCAGATGGCCCAAAAGCTCAGCCTGGAACTCAATCTGGCCGCCATGCTGTGCAACTTGCTGCGGAAGTGCAAGGACCAGCAGGTTATCAGCGACATTAAGTGCTTTGACCTGCGCCTGCTTTTCCTCCTGTCCCTCCTGCACACCGACATCAGGTCCCAGCTGCGGTACGAGCTCCAGGGGCTGCCCCTGCTCACCCAGGCCCTGGAGAGCGCCTTCAGTATCAAGTGGACTGACAACTATGAGGCGGCCGTTGATCACAATGGGCCACCCCTGTCCCCACAGGAGGCGGATTGTGCCATCGAGGCCCTTAAGGCCCTCTTCAATGTCACAGTTGACAGTTGGAACGTCCACAGTGAGGTAGGTCCCTCAGGCTGCCAAGGCTGCTAGGAGTGGTGATCAGGAAGCTCAGGCTTAGGGGTGCAGTGAGCTGCTTGGGGCCAGTCGACTTCCCAACTTGGGTTGGGTGCCTCCATCAGTAAAGCCTCATTTACCATGTGGGTGCTCTGAAGGGACCACTGACCATTTTATAAGGTGCACAATGTGGCTTATTCTATCATGTTGCCATCAGCATGCTTTTTTTCCCCTCTTTAAATATCATTTGTGTCATGCATCTTTTGAAAGTGATTCAGGTATAAGCTGAAAAATTCCCCCCAACCTGAGAATTCAGTTATGAAGCGATGATGGTGTGTTATTTTTAAAAAAACAAAAGCAAAGAAGCCAGAGCACTGTGAATTTGGAAGAAGGGAGTCCACCAAACTACAGGTCATCTGTCTATAGGAGCTTGACCAATTGGACAGGGAACTGAGGCTACCCTGTGGGGACTGGGTGGAGGAATGGGGTACACTTAGCCTTAAAAAGAGAAGATGTGGGGAAACATGCTCAACCAACTAGCCAGAAAGCATTTATTAAGTCTCTACTGCATGCGGAGCTTTGTGCTCAATGCTGAGGATGCAAGTATAATGGAAAGCCCTACTCACTTATATCTGATGTCTGTCTGTCTGTATCCATATACATGCACAGTATATATGAATGTGTGTGTATGGGATGTATATTTTAATGGGAGACAAGTACACCTCTGTGTGTATATGTGTATGTGGGTGTGTGTATGTGTATATATACGTATGTGTATACACATACACACAGCACCAATATCCAGTGAATAAGTACAGATATAGACAGTGTAGCTAAATACAAGCTTGCTGGGGAGGGGGCACACTAGTAGTTGGAGGGAATCGTGTAGAAGAATTTTCCTGACTGCACCTTGAAGGATTCTGTGAGGCAGAGGGGAAAGAGGGCAGGCAGGTATTCCAGGCAGAGGGGATGGCCAAGGCAAAGACATGGAGGCTGGAGATGGAGCATCCTATGTGAGGAACAGAGAGAAAGAAGGTTGGTTTGGTTGGATCTTTAGGGTGTATTAGGGGGAATAATGTCTACTAAAGGTAGGAAACTAGGTTACAGCCAGGTTGTGGAGGTTTTTAAAAACTAGACAGGGGAGTTGCTATTTGACTCTGGAAGCTACTTTGGAGTTAATTGGTTAGAGAGGTTATGTGGTTGGATTGGTGCCAGCAGCAGCGTGCAGCCTGTACTGGGGTGGGGAGAGACTTTGAGGCAGGAGCCCAGTTAGAACATTGGGGCAGTAAAGGAAACTGGAGCTGATGGGAGCCAGAACCACAGTGGCAGAAATGGAGTTCTGCTTGGCCCTGGAGCCCAGAACCAGAAGCAATAGGTGCAAGATCCATTGAGGTTGGTGTTGTCTCTGTGTAAGGGAAGCTCACTACCTTCCTATTTCAGACTGTTCAGAAGTGGGGTGGCTGCTGCTAGAAGCGCCCTTCCTTGGGGCTCCTCAGACTGAGTCCAAGGGGCTACTTGTCAGTTGTTCTAGAGAGGATTCTTGGTCGTTAGACTTTAGGACTTTTGAGACCACTCTCTCCAGACTAGGATTTTTGTCTCCAGAAGAGTGACGTGAATTGTACATTTCATGTGTTGTACCAATTTCTCCATGTTGTGACCTTGTTCAGCTAATTATCTTTCACGTTAAATCCAAATTGGCTGGCCACTTGGATCTGATTCATAGTCATGAGATAGAAGCATGATTTTACTCTAATTCCCCTCTGGTGTTTAGCCTTAACTTGCCCCTTTCTTTCATGGGCCAGATCCCATCAACCCAGGGCAACCCAGGCTGACATTTCAGAATTCAAGTTCTGTAGTGTGCCAGGCACTGGATGTGGTTACTAGAAAGTAGGAAATGTTAAGTGGTCAGCTCCACTTAGCCAGCTCATAATAGACGCTCATATTATTTTCCCCTGTGTTTATTAGATTTTTCTTCTTCTTCCTCTCATTCCCTTCATTCACAGTCATTTGTTAAGCCTTCTCCACTCCTCCTTCCCCTGGAGCCAGGCCCTTTGAATCTTGGCTCAATTCTTTAACATAGGACATTTTATCCATGATAACTTATTAGCTCTTATCATGCAGAGTTTAGGAATTCTGCTCATTCATTCATCTGTATCATCCTGGCCCATGATTAAAGTTCTGCTTCTGCCCATAGACTGCTTTTGAAAGGGTCACCTCAGCTCAGGGAGCTCTTGGAGTATATAAATGACTAGATTTTGAAGCCCAAACAGGTTTGCATTTTGTGGCTGTGCATTTGAAGGTGCATCCCAGCAGCTGATGAGAATGGCCATGGCGCAGTCAGCTGAGCCTGGCCATGGCTTCGAAGGATGGTCAAGGAAGCCCACACCTTCTGTTTATATTTTGCAAACAGATGTTGAGAAGAATTGGTATATTAAGTGTCCATATGTATGAGGGCCTGTCGGCAGTGATGTTCCTTCTGCATCACTGATTTTGAGATTTGTTGTTGTTGTTAGTTATCTTTGCAGTTGCCTGGATCCCTGTGGGACTGTTGTCATAGGCTTGGTGTTTTAACTTGGCATGCAAAACAGGATGGCCCTTGTGGTTTTCCAGAAGTCATACAGGTGCGTCCTGGAGACAAGCTCAGGTCTATATGACCAGGACCAAGAGCAGAATTGAGAACCTGATCTAGGTATCGGGATTGAAATGATGTCATAGACTCTCCCAGTGTGTGCTGGCCCTTTCTCTAAAACACAGGGCACTGAGGGAGGTAAAATGACGTCCAGGGCCACCCAGCCACAGCGTGTGTCAGAGGTGGTTTTTGACCTTGTCTTCCTGGTTTTGAGGCCCACTCTATGTACTGTACCACACTGCCTCTCAAGCTGCTACAAAGACTGCTGCTGTGCATTTGCTCTGTGCTTGGCCCTGAAGATGGAAGGGCACAGAACAAAATGGTCCCTGTTCATAAGAAGCTTCTATTAATGGGGGAGATAAGCACTTATGTCAATGGATATGAGGTGATTAAATACAAATATATAGGAAGTAGTTAAAGAAACCCAGAGCCTGAGAAGGTAAACATGGGAAAGAAGTCATAAGGAAACATGGGAAAGAAGTCTGATTTGAATTATTTACATGCCAATATGGAAAAATGATAATAGTAACTTATGAAACTTTTCTTAGTATGAGCATAGGTGAAGGGAATACAAATGGATATATATGTATACCTACTCATATGTCTATATAGGAGGCTATATATGCATATGAATACA
>JAQQSW010016835.1:0-11587 GCA_028646575.1 Pseudocheirus occidentalis | reverse complement strand
GAGGCAGGGAGCCCCTTCCTGCCCTGCTAGAAAGCTAGAGGGGTGTTGGAGGAGGGCATAAAAGGGAACAGATTGTGGGAGGGGCCTTACAGTGGGATCAATGTTCTGGGCTGGGGGGTAGGGGCAAAAAAGGGAGAAAATCTGTAACTCAAAACCTTGTTGAAATGAATGATGTAACCAAGAAAATAAATTAAAATTAAAAAATATATATTAAAATCATGCTATTAAAATTAGAATATAACTAGATCATAGTATTCTCACAAGTATAGATAGGAAATATATTTCTAACTAAATAAGAGAGAGGTAATTATCAAAGACAATAGAGATAAAATTTTTATTAATTGAAACTGAAAAGCTTCTGTACAGATAATGTTCATAGAACTAGGATAAGAAAGGGGAAAAATTTCTTGCATCATGTTTCTCTGAAATCATTTTGTATTCAAGGGGTGTGTGTGTGTGTGTGTGTGTGTACTTTATAGCTATTCCCCAATTGATAAATGGCCAAAAGATATTAAAAAAAACATTCTCAAAAGAACTGCAAAGGGAACAGCTAGGTGGCACAGTGAAGAGAGCACTGGCCCTGGAGTCAGAATGACCTGAGTTCAAATGTGACTTCAGACACTAGCTGTATGACCTTGGACAAGTCACTTAACCCAAATTGCCCTGACAAAAAAGCAAAAAATTAAAATTAAAAAAGAACTGCAAAGTATTTACAAGTACATGAGAAAAAATGCTCAAAATTACCAGTAATAAGAAAAATGCAAATTAAAACAACTGAGGTTTCACTTCATACCCTGCATTTAGGCTAAAGTTATAACAAAAATGGCAATAGTCAATATTGAAGGTGTTATAGAAAGATATACACCTTCAGACATTGTTGATGAAGCTCTGAAATGGTATAAAAATTTTGGAATACAATTTGGAATTATGTAAATAAAGTGTATAAAACATGGATACACTTTTTAACAGGGACTCCATTACTGAACTTATACTTCAAGAGAGGCATTGATTTAAAAAGAGTTCTGATGTACTCCAAAATATTTGTGGTAGCACTTTTTGTGATAGCAAAGAATTAGAAACAAAGTAGATGCCCATTAGTTGGGAATGTTTAAACAAACTGTGGAACATGAAAAGAGTGGAATATTTTTGTGGTATAAGAAATGTTTGGGATGAATACAAAGAACCATCTATATGATCTACATAAACTGATACCAAATGGAGTAAGGAGAGCCAAGAAAATAATATACACAGTAACCACAGCGGTGAAAATGGAAAGAATGACACAAAAATTGAGAAGTAATTGTAATAAAATTATGAATATCAAACAGGACCTAAGGAGATATAACCTACCCCTTTGTGGAGGTAGAAAATCCACAGATACACATATTGCTCATGTTTTCAGCCTTTTCAATGTATTAATCTGTTCTGCTGATTTCCCCTCTTTTTCTTTTTTGTCTTTAAAAATACTTTTTGTTATATGAGGTGATTCTCTGGGAGAAGAAGGGGGAGGGATACTGGGGAAAACTGTGATAATATAAAAAATGAAATCTTATTTAAAAAAAAAGAAAACTAGTCATATTTCCTAGAAGCAGAGTACTAAGTGGAAAAAGAAACACCCTGATGAAAAATCCCAAGAGCATTACAGCCCCTGGTTGTCATTTTTCAAGTCTCATTATATATTTGCCACTGACTGCTCCCTTATTTCCATCTTCCCCAATCTAGCATCCCAGTCTCCCGTTATAAAGCTATCTCACCCTTCCACTGTGTGAGGAATACTTTATCCATACATTACAAACTGGATTTCATCTTAAACTTTTTCCATTATCACCCCCTCCATCTTCTTGCACAGACCTTCCCCTATCACAATGAAACAGCTTCTAGCACAGGTTGCACTTGAATTCATAACATCTCTCTTCCCTTCAATTCACTGTTCTTGTTCTCTACCATCATCATTCAGTAATCTTCCTTTGAGGTTTATTCAGTCCATATTTATCAGTCCATCAAGATTTTGGTAACCTTTTTAGAAAAAAATATACCTGTAGGATACTCCTCTTCCTTCCTCAACTTCATTGCCTAGTTCATATTCTTTCCTCCATGTCTCTTGCTTCCATAATAGGACTTCAACATACATATTGATACTCCCTCAAACATTATGATTTCACAGTTCCTCAGTTTCCTAATTTCCCTCCAGCTTACCTCACCCAATCTTATCATTTATAAGTGTTACACATCCATGCTCATGAAGTTTACAATTCCTTCATCTAATCATAATCTGTTTTCATTTCAAGTCTCTCTGCCCTACAACTTCAAACCCTATTCTTTTTCCTCACTGTGACTTCCAGTCCTTCCATTTCTCAGTCCTTTTCCAGATCATCACCTCTGCACTAGATATACTCTCTTCCCTTCCCTGTCTTGATCCCTTGATGAGCTAATTCATTTCTACACTGTCCTCTTCTTTGAGTACCCTACCCCTTTATCTTATCTTGCCCTTCCAGATCAGCTTTGGATCACTTCTGTGCTCCTTACCCTTTGTAGACTTGCTCATGAACTGCTGAATGAAGCTGGAGAAAAGGACAAAATAACATAGGTTGAGTCCACTACAATTTATGTTACTTTATCTCAACTGGGCCCTCTGTCAAGTCAATCCTTTTTATACATTCCTAATTCATTCACTATCCCAACTCATCACAGCAGCTTTTCCAAAACATTTTATGCCCTCTCAGGTCTGCCCCTCCCCCACATTCTCAGCTGAGAATATTGCCTCATGTTTCACTTAAAAAATTGAGGCCATTTTCCCTTACTCCTCAGTTTCTCATCTCACATCACTCAGATGCTTTCCCTATTTCAATTTTCATCTTTGTTTCACAAGAAGAGGTTAGCCAAAGCTAACTCCTTCAATATGCCTCCTATTCTTCCTGTCTTCTCCTGAAGATTGCCCCTTTATCCCTAATCTTCAAATAATCTTCAATTCCTCTTTGTCCACTGGCTGCTTCCTTCCTGCTTAAAAACAAAACAAAACATGCCTATGTCTTCTCATTCTCAAAAAACTCTCATGTTGTCTATCCTTCTCCCCTAGCTATTGTCTCTTTTATAGCTAAATCGAGAAGTCTGTCTACAATAGGTACTTCTACTTGTTTTCATTCTCGTCTTAATTCTTTGCAATCTGGCTTCTGAGCTCATTCAAACAAAGCTGTCTTCTCTAGAATTACTATTGATCTCTTTATTAACACATCTAATTGGCTTTTCTTCAGTTCTCATCTTCCTTGACCTCTCTCCATCCTTTAACATTATAGATCACTTTCTCTTCTTTTATCCATCACATCCACTAAACACTAAAACACTGTCTTGAACCTTTTTCTTTTCCCTTTCTCTATTTTATTTAATGAACTTATAAGCTCTCATGCTTTTATCAATCATATTTATGTGAATGACTCTTGGGTTTACTCTCCAAGCCCAATATTTCTCCTGACTCCAGTCTTGAATATCTAACTGCCTTTTAGATATCTTAAACAGGTTGAAAACATTAATGTCTTAAATTCAACATGTCTAAACCAAACTCATTCTTTTTCTCCCAATATTCTCCATTTTTCTGGACTTCCTCATTACCATAAGGGATATTATCATTTTTACAGTTACGTAGGTTTACAACCTAAGTGTCATCCTTGCTTCCTCACTCTCTCTCAACTCTGATATATAATCCATTGTCAAATCTTATTGTTTCTATCCTTATAATATCTTTCATATATATCCCCTTCTCTCTTGACTTTGCTACTGATAGAGGTCAACAAAGCCCAGGAACCCCAAGACTGGAGTTCCCTTACAGGCTAGTCTGGAATGAATTCAGGGACTCAAGCATTCTTTAAGTCAAAGCGGCAAAGATTTATTGTTATGTGTTTTTTCAGTGGGCAAGAGTTCTTAGAGAACCTGCAACTTTATAGGGGTGCAGTTAAAGTTTATATAGGATAAACTATAGTTGAATATTTGCCAAATATGCTAACTATGTGATTCAAGAAGGAATAAGGGAGTGGTTAAAGAGTGGTTACTTCTTAAAGGAACATACACTTTTAGTATCTATTACACAAGCATTTTACCCAGAATTCACTGGGAAGCCCTAGGGGGGCTAGAGGAAGGTGTGGTTTTAGGCTTGAAATGTTACTAAGTCAACTAGTAGTTAAGGCTGACTGAGAAACACCCAGGCTGCCCCCATCAATGCCTTGCTGGGCAAGATAAATGTAAGGGAGTATAGATATGTTTAAGTCTAAGATTACATATGATAGGTCAGTGAGTAATATCTTTATGACCAGTACACAGCCAGTTCAGCCAGTACACAGCTAGTTCAAACTAATAAATTCTATGGGTGTATCTGACTCCTGTATCAGGAAGACAGATAAGTATTTTGCTAGGGCATGCTGCTTTTGAACTAGAGAGAAAGTACCTGAGATAGTGTTTTGAGGCTAGGGAGAGGTATGATTTTTAGAGCTAAACGTGATTTTAGAATTGGAGTCCAAGTACAGGCACCCAAGCACCCTATCACTACCACCCTGGTTCCCCCTGAACTATTGGAATAGCCTGCTGGTTATCTCACCTCTCATCTGAACTATTGTAATAATCTGTTGGTTAGTATCCCTGCCTCAGTTTTCCTGTCTATCCTTTATTCATCTACCGAAGTGACTTTTATTATAGCACAGATATGATCATATCACTCCCTCACTCAATAAACTTCAGTGGTTTCCCATTACCTCCATGATCAAAAATGAAATTTTCTTTTTGGCTTTTAAATTTCATCACAACCTAACCCCACTGACACTGGCCTCTTTGTTATTCCTAGCATTTTACTCTTCACCTCTATGTTTTGTTTATTCTCAATAGTGAAGTACCCTTCTTCACCATCTTAGCCTTCTGGCTTCTATCGTAAGTTTCAGCTAAAATGTCACCTTCTGCTGCTACTCTTAACACTAGTGCCTCCCCTCTGATATTGTATCCAATTTACCCTGTGCATATCATCTATGTGCATAGTTGTTTGCTTATTTTCTCTTTTATTAGAGTGTGAGCTCCTTGGGGTCAGGGGCAATTTTTGCCTTTCTTTACATCCCTAGTATAGAGATATAAATGAATACTATTTTACAGTAAGAAATAATGAGACAGATGGTTTCAGAGAAACCAGAAAGATCTATGTTAACTACTCAAGAGTGAAGTGAGTAGAACCAGGAGAACAATTTCTATAATAACATCAACCTCATAAAGACTTTGAAAGACTTTAGAATTTTGATCAATGCAATAGCCAACCCAGGTTCTAGAGAAATGATGATGAAATGTGCTACCCTCCTCCTGAGAGCGAAACATCAGATTTAGGGTGCTGAATGAGACACATATTTTGGTACATTGCCAATGTCAGAATATTTTGCTTTGTTATTTTTTTTAACTGGGGTGGAGGAGGATGTTGAAGGAAGGGAAATAGGTTTTTGTTGGTAAAATTAAATAAAAAATGATACTGAATTAATAATAATCTTTTACCATCTTTTCCCCTTCAGTCAAAAGATACCAATAACATAATTTCTTTCATGTAGGGGTGGTGTGAGAAATTTTTCATGATCTAGAGTTTAAAAAAAAGTCTTCTGGTTGCTATCCTCTAAACTATGGAATAACTTGAATGCATTATGATGCAAACAATTCATGGTTAGGGAATGGTTCACCAAGTTATGGTATGTGAATATAATGGGATATTATTGTAATATAAGACATGATGATTTGGGATGGAAGTTTCTGAGAATCTTTAAGGATCTGTATGAATCCATGCATAGTGAAGTGAGAAGACACAGGAGAACAATTGATACAATAACAACAGTCTTATAAAGACAAACAACTTTGAAAGACTTAAGAACTCTGATTAACACAAGGACCAACCACAGTTCTAGAAGATTCATAATGAAAGATACTGCCCACCTCCAGTTAGAAATGGACTGAGAAATGATGGACTCAGACTGAGGCATATGTATATTTTTTAGACATGACTGATGGGGGAGATTTGTTTTGCTTGACTATATATTGTTTGTAACAGGGTTTTTTGCATACTTTCTCAGTGTGAGGAGAAGTTGGGAGGGAGAGGATTAAAACTGAAATTAAAATAAAATTGAATTAAGAATAATCGATGGTTGATGCAATTCATTTTTCTCAAGGTATGCATCTCTCTGATGAGAGTGACCCAACACAACTCTGACCCCAGTTCACTTCTGTTGATGCTTGTACAGACATCTAAGTAAATGCAGGAGCCAATGAGACTGGAAATCTTTATTTTTATAATGGAGATTTAAAGTATCCTTTCTTGATTGTTTGCTTGAGAACCCTGAGTTAAGCCTTATGTAATTAATAATAATTGATATTTAGGATTTGCAGAATACTTTGCATAGATTATGTCAATTGATCCTCTCAAAAGTGTTATGAAATAGGCATTACAAGTATTATTATCGTTGTTTTACAAATGGAAATTGAAAGTCAGAAATACTAAATGATATTCCCAAGGTTTCACAGTAAATGTTACAGGTAAGTTTTGAACCCTAGAGTTCTCTTGACTCTCAAGTCTAATGCTCTTCTTTTGGAGGATACATAAACTTACCAATTAAATATAAAACAAACTTCTTTTATGCTTTGAAAACTTTTTGACAAGAGAACTTAAACTCTTCTTTTTAAACTGCATGGTTGGTTAAACTTATGTGGAGTCATAAGAAAAAGTTTCACATTATCTTAATTAGTACTACAAAAAAGCTTATTTTTGAGGCAATACGGACTAGGCCAGTCTGAATAAATGGCTTTGAAATATTAGAAAGTTACTAACCTTCAGGCTGTACTCCTTGGCTAGCCCTGTAAATCAGCACACCCTACTTCCTGCCCTGCTCACACACCATTTTCATAGACATAAAAGGGTGATGTGATTTTTTATTGACATACCAAGAAGGCCATTTACATTATTTATTCATTCAGTAAGAATTTATTAATTACCTTATTAGCAATGGCCATACAAAAAATGAAAGCCCTTGCCTTTAAGGATCTCATATTTTTATAGAGGGTGACATATACACAATAAAGAAAATATAAAACACATACTATATAGGTACAAAGTAATCTCTAGCAATTGGTTGGACATCAGGATAGATTTTTTTTGTAGGAGATGACATTTGAGCTAAGTTTTGAAAAATTTAGGGATTCTACAAGGTAGGGGTGAAGAGAGAGTGAATTTGAAGCATACAGAAACAGAACCAACAAGACATGAATTAATTTGCCATAAGATATTAGGAAAAGTGTATGAGATGGAAGGTACCATGGCCAAGAATCTTGGTGACTAAAAGAATAGTTATACCCTCAACAGAAATATGAATATTAGGGTTAGAGTAGGGTTTAGCTGGGTGTAAGATGGGGGAGAGAAAATAATGAGCTCTGTTTTAGAAAAAGTTTGTTTGGGATATGTATCACAACAATTAGGAGAGAGAAAATTGGGGAAAGCATTTATTATGTGCCAGGTACTATTCTAGGTGCTGGGGATATGAATAGAAAAATGAGGCAGTTCTAAAATATTTACCTACGAGTTGGAGACTCATCTGATTCAGGTCACTTAGGTGAAAGTATGAAGAGTAGAGCTGAAACTGCATTATTGCAGTGACATTTCTGTGGTACCAGAAAAGCTACAGAGGCCCAGGAAAGAAGTAGAATTCAAGGAAACTATTCACTGTTATAAGGTTATAAGGTAACCTAGGGTTTTTTTTTCTTTCAGTGGATTTAGAAGAGGACTCAGATGCTTCATTATCAGACAGCCTTAAGGAATCACATCACAGCTGTGAGATTCCCTACTCTAGGCTCCACACCTTTTCTTCTTCCAGAACCTCAAAAAGCCAAGCCTTCTTTGATGGTAAGGACCAGGTAGAAGACTCCAATTTCAGTGGTAAGATGAATATTTCAGAGAAAATGAACACATATGACTTATGGGAAAGTCACTGGAGTTCAGGAGAACTCAGATAGCGTGAACTTGTTAGGGAGGAAACTTCTCAGGGTGGAAGGTGAGAAGAGGTTTTTGATACTAAGAAACTAAAAAATGAGGAAACAAACATCATAACAGAAATACTGAAGGAAAGAATGATCTGGTGGGGGTGGGGGAGGATTTTCACCACTGCAAAATGACAATCACAGGGTATTCTTTCTATTTCTTTATGTAAGACATTGTATCTATGACTAGATTTTAATTATTCAGTGTGAATTTACTGACCTCCTACTATGTGCTCAGCAATCAGAACTGTAGAGATATAAAAGAAGTATGATGCATAGTTCTGTTTTTCAAAGATGTTACAGTCTAGTTGGATAGATAAGACTAATTAACACATACGCCAATCAACAATGAAATAGTAATTATATATCACACATTGTGAATTTTTTTAGGGGTTTCCTAGAAGGAGAATTGACTGAGGTATACTTTACAAACTTGGTTCATTTTTTTAATGGGGAGGAGAAATATATTGAAAATTGGCGTAATCTTCTGAAATCAGTATATCGATTGTTGCTATATATAGTATGAATACTATGGTAATTAACCCCATTTGATTCTCAGGAGCTAGGAATCTCCCTAGAAAGAAATCCAAGTGAAGTGCTTGTCTTTAAGTGAATGCATAGTCACCAGAGCTTGAGAATTTACTTGCAGAGTTTCTTCTCATGGTTAAAACTTCAAACTTATTAAGCATGATATGTGAGAAGCAACATGACAGGGAGACCTGGCTTAAAAGTCCAGCTTCAGAAACATACTGCACGTGCAGAGCCAAGATGGTGGTGTAGAAACAGGAAAACTCCATGAGCTCCCCCATAACCACCTCAAATACCAATAAAATATGACCCTAAATAAATTTTAGAGCGACAGAACCCACAAACTGACAGAGAGAAACAAATTTCCTGCTGAAGGTAGCCTGGCAGGCCTACAGGAAGGGTCCATCACAGCATTCTGGGAGCCAAGCCCAGCCACACATAAGCCCATGGTTTTAACCCCAGGGTAGCCCTGACCAGCAGTGGCTGGAGCAGACTTCAAGAGAGTAGATCACCTGCACTTGTGGTGGATTCCAGAATTATCAACCCATAAATGCCAAAAACAAAATAAAAGGTTGGTGTGGAACTCTGTTGGAACTGGTGTGTGTGTGTGTGTGTGTGTGTGTGTGTGTGAAGCACTGTCCAGCCCTTTCCCATGGGATGAGAAGTGGCAGAGGTGTGGCAGCCCTACAGCCATCTCCATGTGGCTGCCTGCAGATCACAGGAGGAGCAAGTGACCATTCAAAGGGTAATCTGTCTTGCTTTAATCTGCCTGTATCTGGATCACAGTCTTGGGTGGTGGTCCTGACATGTGTGACCACTGATCCAAAGCTTCTATGGGCAGCAGAGAGGGCACCCAACTAATAGTTCCAGCAGCTGCAAAAAGCCCAGAAATTTGGGACAAAGCTCTCCTCTCTGGAAGCAGACTTCTACTGTGACAAAGAGCTCAAAAGCCAAGTAAGTAACTGAGTGGCAACATGAGCAAGAAAAGGAAGCAAAGCAAGCATGACATTCAAATCTTAGATTCTTTTTTTGGGCACAAAAAGGATCAAAGCATGGAATGGGAGGAAGACAACAAAGTCAGAACTCCTGGACCAAAGCTTCTAAGAAAAATATGATGGATTACAGGCTATGGAGGAGCTCAAGAAGAATTTTGAAAATCAAGTAAGAGAAGTGGAGGAAAAAATGGGAAGAGAAATGAGAATGATGCAAGAAAATCATGTAAAGAGGGTCAACAACCTGACTGAAGAAAATAACACCTTAAAAATAGATCAGGGGGATGGAGCCAAGATGGCAACATAGAAGCAGCAAAGTATGCAGCTTTGCAGCATAGCCATCTCAAATACCCATAAAATATGACTCTAAACAAATTTAAGAGCTCCAAAACTCACACAAAAATACAGGAAAACACATCTCACACTGAAGTCAGCTTGGCAGGAAGGGCTCATCGCAGCCGTGGGAGCCAAAACCAGCCCAGCCAGAAACCATGGCTTGGCCCTGAGGGCAGCCAGGACAAGCTGCAGCTGGAGCCTTCAGGAGAGTGGATCAGTGGCAATTGTGGCAGTTTTCGGATATATCAAGCCAGAAGAAATAACGACTAAGTGAAAGGTCAGTGGAACTCAGCTAAATTTGGAGGAGAAAAGCAGTCAGGCCAAACTGCCTCCAGGGCAAGGAAGTGGTAGAAGTGGCAGCCCTGCAGCAGCTTCCACCTGGCTGCTTCAGAGCTCCCAGCCTGCAGACTGCAGGGGGGCCAAGTGATCATTCAGAGGCCAAGTGCTCTTGTGTTGAACAGCCTGAATCTGGATTGTGGTCTTGGGTTTTCAGTGAGCCAAAGCTGCTGTGGGCAGCAGTAGTCTCCTAATAGCTCTGGCAGCTGCAAAAACCCCAGCAATTTGGGGCAGAGCTTTTCCCTCTAGAAGCAGAGTTTCACAGAGCTAAAAAATCAAGTAATTCATTGGCAACATGAGCAGGCAAAGGAAGCAAAGAAAGCAAAGCAAACCCAGCAATCCAACTTTAGATTCTTTTGGGGGGGATAAAAAGGACCAAAGCATGAAACAAGAGAAAGACAACACAGTCAGAACTCCCACACCAAAACCTTCAAAGAAAAATATGAACTAGATATAGGCCATAAAGGAGCTTTAAAAGGATTTTAAAAACCAAATAAGGAGAAATGGAGGAAAAATTGGAGAGAGAAATGAGAATGATGAAAGAAAATCATGAGGAGAGTTAACAACCTGACTGAAGAAAATAACACCTTAAAAATAGATTAACTCAAATTGCAAAAGAGACTCAAAAAAGCCAATGAGGAAAAGAACGCCTTCAAACGTCTAATTTGCTAGATGAAAAAAGAATCTCAAAAGCTCACTAAGGAGAATAATTCCTTCAGAAATAGAGTTGATCAAATGGAAGCAAATGACTTCATGAGGAATCAAGATACTATTAAACAGATCCAAACAAATGAAAAAATGGAAGGCAATGTGAAATATCTTCTTGAAAAAACCACTGACCTTGAAAATAGATCCAGGAGAGACAATTTGAAAATTATTGGACTACCTGAAAGCCATGATCAAAAAAATTACTTAGAACGCATCCTTCAAGAAATTCTCAAGGAAAATTGCCCTCATATTTTAGAACCAGAGGACAAAATAGAACTTGAAAGAATTTACCTATCACCTCTTGAAAAAGATCCCAAAAAGAAAACTCCTCGAAATGTTATAGCCAGGCTCCAAAGTCCCCAGAACAAGGAGAAAATATTACAGGCTGCCAAGAGGAAGCAATTTGAATACTGCGGAAACCCAATCACGATGACCCAGGATCTGGCAGCTTCTACATTAAGGGACCGAAGGGCCTGGAATATGATATTCCAGAGATCAAGGGAGCTAGAATTTTTTTTTTTTGCTTTTTGGAGGGCAGTTGGGGTTAAGTGACTTGCCCAAGGTCACACGGCTAGGTTTTTTTGTGTGTGTGTGTGTTAAGTGTCTGAGGCCGGATTTGAACTCAGGTACTCCTGATTCCAGGGCCGGTGCTC
>JAQQSW010016834.1:0-11587 GCA_028646575.1 Pseudocheirus occidentalis | reverse complement strand
GGCTGCTGGAAGTACACACTTCAGTAAAGGGACAGGGACAGGGTAGAGAATAGAACAAGAGGGGGGCAGGACAGGAAGGAGAGACATATAATCAGTCTCTCACAATATGTCCACTGTGGAGATGTCCTGTGTAATTACACGTATATAGCCTGTACTGAATTGCTTGTCTTTCCAGAGGGGGTAGGTGATGAGGGAGGAACAGAAAGAATCTAGAATTTAAAGTTCTACAATAAAATGTTAAAAAATAGATAATAATAATAATAATAATTATTATTATTATTATTAACTACATGCAACTGGTAGTTAAGATATACAGGCACTGGGGTAGGGAGATCCACCCTTCCCTACCAGAAAGTTAGAGGGGAAATGGAGGAGGACATAGGAGAGAGCAGATTGGGGGACGGGCTTTACAGTGGGATTGCTGTTTTGGGGTTGTGGACAGGGAAAGACGGGGAAAAATTTGTGGAAATTTTCGTATTTGAAGTTAGATTTCAATTTTGGAAATAACAGTCATTCAGAGCCAAGACTGGCAAATAAGCTAGGTGACCAAGTTCAGTAATAAATATTATTTTTAAAATGTAGTGTTGCTATAAAATAAGATTAATTTCCTTATGTAACTCATAAATTGATGCTGAAGGCAATTTCCAAAAAAGTTTAGAGCAGAGATTCTGTTACTTTTTTTGCACCAGGGACACATCTGGCCTTCTAATGAACCTGTGGATCACTGGAACAAGGATTTTAAATGCATCAAATAAAATGCATAGGATTACAAAGGAAGTAAATTATTTTGTCACAGTTATCAAAAAAAATTTTTTTTGCCCTTTTTTTTGGAGGGGGGAAGGCTGGGCAATTGGGATTAAGTGACTTGCCCAAGGTCACATGGCTAATAAGTTTTAAGTGTCTGAGGCCGTATTTGAATTCAGGTCCTCCTGACTTCAAGGCCAGTGCTCTTTTCACTGTGCCACCTAGCTGCCCCTATCAAAATAATTTTTAAAAAAGCCAGGTTCATGGTCCTAGGTTAAGAACCCATGGTTTAGGACTGTGAAAGACAGGCATGCTAGAACAGGGTGTATAGCTTCCCAAGAGAATGACTATGAAGAACAATTATTATCTGCATGTATAAGTTCTAGCATGATTGTTTAAATATACATAAATGACTATATTTGTATTTTAGCATCTCCCAAAAGTCTTAGTGCAGATTTAATCATTAATAGCCACCATGCTTTAATAGATTATAATAGCTTTGAGTTTCCCTGTATTATTTTATAGACCCATTGCAAATGTTTCTAGAAATATTTCCATCAAAAGTAGTTCAAATGCAAAAGCTCTGGTCCCTAAACGATTAAGCTTCAGTTGTCTGAAAAATGTACATATTCAGACCTCATTCTCTACCAAAGCCAAATAAATAAGATGCTATTATCCTATGAAAGAATATATCAAGTTACTTAAGCTAAACCACATGTGAGATAAAAAAACAAGCTAAGAAACTGTTCTTATCTCACAGTTTGCCTGGTTGAATTTGACTCTTTTTACAAATAACAACTATTAACCTACAAAATATCCTGCTAAATGCCTAAATTGGATTTTTTTTAGCATAAGCCCATCCTCCGCTGCAGAGATATTATTTATTAAAAGGCTGCACTGGAAATTTTATGTCTCAGTTCTTACTTCCCCAAGACAAAAACTGTCTGCCACAGCATGCCACAATGATGGAGTTGTCAAAGCAGTTCATGTGAAAAGGGCAAAATTAAAGAGCCTGTTTCTATCCAAGTCTTCCATTTATTTTGCTTTCCAAATACTCTTTGCAAATCAATCATATTCTTTCAAAAAATTAAAAAAATTTAGTTTGTAAAATTTGTCTTTGTATGTGAGATTTCTTATACAATTCCTCAAACATAAGAACGCATAAAACAGGCAATAAAATTCCATCATTACACAAGGTGGGTTATGAAGGTATTTATTTACCAGATGGATTTTCCATATTTTAATTTCTGGGTATGAATTGTGGAGCAAAGTATTTATCATTGCTAGGAAGGGGATGAGGGAAGACTGTTTAAAATGGAATGTCTGTATGTTTTAGTTTCGTGAAAGGTCACTTATAGCATGAAGTTCAAGAAAGACAATGTTTGGAGAAGACAATGTTATCACTAGAATCATTACTAATGAAGTGTTCACAGACTTCATGGGCATGGAAGAAGGCCAGGCAGGATCCTAGCACTGAAGGATTTACTATTTTAAAATAACATATTAAATCTCTCTTGTGTACAAAAAGAGTAAGGCAGACTGACATCCTCTTGGAACTCTAGGAAGTAACCTTAGAGTTCATCTTGTCCAATCCCCTTAATTTACAGATGAAGAAACAGGCCTAAAACTGGCAACAAGAATATAAATAACAGTGTATGATGCAGATAAATAAACCATTTGATCATTAAGCATTTATTAAGTGCCTGTTCATGCCATGTAGATACTGGGGTATACAGAGACAATTAAGTCCTCAAGGAGGTTACATTCGCGTGTGTGTGTGTGTGTGTGTGTGTGTGAGCAGAGGTGTGCATTAGGAATATCTACATATTTTGCTCTAGTCTCTCTTCTGTGCTCCAACACCAAATGTCTATTTTGCGCTTTGAATTGGATGTTCCATAGGTATCTCAAACTCTACATGGTCAAAACAGGACTTTCCCACCAAACCCCATTCTACTTCCAAACTTCTCCATTTCTCTTGGGGGCACCACCTTCCTTCTAGTCACTGAATTTTGAAACCTTGAAATGATTCTTGACTCTTTATTCTCTTTCATTTCACATGTAATAGGGGATTGGCTAGTGTTAGCTCAGTCTTCAGAGTTTGTGATATTCCCTTTTTTGTACTGGCCCAATATGTAAAAGGTTGGTTTTTTTTTTTTCTGGCCAAGAGTGAGTGAAGGTTTAGTGCTATGTTTTCTGATTGGCTTCAAAGTCAGAAGGGTTGATGACAGAGATAATCAATAATCCCCTCCTGCTGTATCCTGGGCCATTGCTACTCATTCTAACTTTTGTCTTGCCACCAGACTCCAATGACTCTGGAGGAGAGAGGTTTATGACTTTGCATAGCTCTTTCTCAATTAAATCCAATTCACGTGAAAGTCAAGATCCTTGTGATGGCATTGGTCTTCTAGAATGAAGGAAGAACAACAATCTGTATGTGGTAGTAGTCACCCTTTGAGGACCCAACCTGCCGGTTCAAGTTGGTCAATGCTGCTATTTCTTCTTCTCTTCCTCCTTCCTTCATCACATGAGGTCTTTCTGTCCATGTGGGGAGTCATACCCTTACATGTGGGTGTTCTGTCCAAAGGAATATAATTTTTGGTCACTTATATTTTGTAAGATATCTTGTTTGGGGTTTGGTGGCTAGATTTAAAAAATTTCTATTTATTTTATCAATATTTTTTTCAAAAGGTTGGGACAATTTACTCTTTGTCTCGCACAGTTTTCATTTATAATTTCTTGAAATATAACTCCAAAAAAAAAACAGGCCTTGAAAAAGTTTACTGTGATTCAAATGGAGTTACTTGACTAAGCCTTTAAACTCACATCACTCTGACTTTCACTGAATGGCCAATAATAGGTTCCAATCCAAATCTCTCTTGCTCATTGTTTGGGTTTTGATGACTTAGAGTGTATGTAAATAGCAGCTATTTTCTGTTCTGGCCAGAAACTCTGAGGGTCTTCCCCCTCGCAGATTGATTTTTGATTTTTTTGTGATGGCAAACTAAACCATCCTTTGTTTCGATAGCCCTTAATCATTGAATGGGCATTGCCTTAGACAATCTGGAACCCAGGAAAGAACTTAGTTTAAAAAGGCCAAGGTCACCCAACTGTATCTTGTGCCACTGCCAGTCATTTTAACTCTTGTCTTGCCACTAGACTCTGATGACTCAGGAGAGTGAGGCTAATGACTCTGCAAAGCTGTACCTCAATTAAATTCAATTCATGAGCAAATTAAGACATCACCCTTCTGGTACGACTGGTCATCTTTGAGAATTAAAGCAAACAACAATTCCCCTCCTTCTGCCCCTCCCCCCTTGTGACTTTTCCTCTTTCCTGGTGGCTTTTGAATGAGGATTTCTGTCAGGTGCTAAGCAGAAGAGGGTGAGAGCTTCAGAGTCTGGTTCTTGTGTTTCTTCTTTCCTATACTTAAGTGAACAGTATGCAGAGAGGAGCTTTCCTTTGACCAATGAGAATGGTAAATCCATCAAAGTCACGGATTACTCTCTTCACCCCCACTCTCACCAGCATGCTGCATCCCCAGAGGGCTGCTATCTACTTTTAAAGGTAGCCTCAAAGTTTCTAATACTATTGTATTATCTGGTGTATTCATTCCATTATAGATTAATCATTTTATACCAATTAGCTTTTACAAAAGGATATTTAGTGAAAAGACAGAACAATAACAGAAGTTATAAAAATATCCTCCAAATTAGAGTGTACTCTCTCCCCTCTACAAACGTGGTTGCTGGGGAGAATAGTTCAAACTTGAAGCAAAAAGGTACAGACTTTCAAAAAGGTACATGTAGTGAACATGTGGGGCTCACAATTCCTAAACGAGAGGAGGAAGAAGAGTCCTTTTCTTGCCTCTCAAAATTCCTACCAAGTCTGGTTCTGAGTGTGGCATTACTGATGAATGAGTTGCTCCTCTGCATAAACAGGCTAGCTCCTTGTAGGATGATGCAGTGTCTCAGATGACATGTCAATCTGCTGCTGGGCTAGGTCAAGCAGGTCACCTTGACATCTATGCTAAGTCCTCACCAGACTCAGTTGCTACTGTCAACAGCTCCAGGATCCCAGTTGTTGGTGGGACCTCAAGTCTTTATCTACCACTCTCATTGATTGCAATGGTTTTCTCATTTTGGGATACTTTTACCTAAGTTCAGGAAAAAAGAAACACAACAGGAACAGAGAAGACATGCTTTCATAGATACCTGGCCACAGTATGAGTAACAGAGACCATTGCTTCTCCCTCATTTAGTAGCTGTCAGTAATCCTCCTAACTTGAGAGATGCCAGGGAAGAGGAAAGTACAAAAAGAGCTGAGGAAGAGGAGTACTGATCCCTCTGTATGTGAATTCAGTTCCATTTCTGTCATTGGTCCTTCTGGTTCCAAAGCCAAGTAGAAAATTCCTTGAAACCATACAGCACCAGCCCTTCAGTCATTCTTAGCTGGAAAAATGCGCCTCAAATTTCCATATATTGGGAATAATTTAAAAAAGCTTTTATTCTGTAAGTGTTGTAGCCTTTTTGAGGACAGGAATGACATAAGCAGAGGTGTACATTAGGAAAAGCAACAGTATATAGGAGAGACTATATAAGGGAAAGGAGACTGGAGACACGAAGACTAGTAAGAAGGCTATTGAAACAAGAGATTATTGAGCAAGAGATTAGGGGGAGTAAAAATGGAAGCTATGACCAATGAAAGTGTGAAAGTAGAATCAAAATGATTTTGTTACCAAATAGATATGAATTGTGGGGGAGAAATCAAAGATGAATGAAGATTTGAACTTGGATGCCAGGTGATATCATCAATGGAAATAGGAAAAGGAAAGTGAGAAGTTTGTGGGTATAAGTCCCATTTTAAAAAGAGTGATTTTGAGGTGCTAGCTGCATAGCTTGGTACCAATACCCAAGAGACAATGAGAGATGCCAGGAGCTCAGAAGAAAGGTCAGGACTTGAGATAAGTATTTAGACGTTATTTGCATCAAATAAATAGTTAGAGATATGAGACCAGATGAAATTGTAGTGATAGAGAGGGAACAAACATTTATTAGTAAGTGCCTACTATGTGCTAGGGACTGTGCTAAGTGCTTTGGCAAGTATTATCTCATTTGATTCTCACAACAACCCTGTGAAGCAGGTGCTATTATTATCCCCATTTTACAGTTGAAGAAACTGAGGCAGCAAAGGTTAAGTGACTTGCTCAGGGTCACACAGTTCGGAAGTATCTGAGGCTTGATTTGAACTCAGGTCTTCCTGACTCCAGGCCCAGTGCTCTATCCATTGTATCACCTAGCACAGAGAGAGGAGGAATAAATTAGCAGAGGGGAGGATATAGACAGACTGACCTGAGAAATAGCCACTAATTTCTGTCCTAGATGGATTTACTTAGCTACTGATTACTGGTACAAGAAGATGCTGTTAAAGTACCAAAAAAAATTCTGCAACATATGCAATTAATACACTGAAGGAAAATTGGCAAATGCAAATTTCATACATTGAATTCTCTTCTTCCAGATTTCTACAGACTCCAAGGAAATTTATTTATTTAAAAAATTAATTCAGGGCACCTAGGTGGTGTACTGAATAGAGCACAGCCCTATAATTAAATCACAGCCCTGAGTTCAAATCTGCCTCAGACACTTAACACTTACTAGCTGTGTGACCTTGGACAAATAACTTAACTTCAATTGCCCTGCCTTCCCCCCTCCAAAAAAATCAATAAAAAAAAAGTTAATTCAATTTCTCTACTTTCCTTCTCCCCTGTCTCCCTCCCTCACTTCCCCCATTAAAAAAGCAAAAACAACAAAAAAAAACCAAAACCCCAAACCCAAAAACCAAACCCCAACTAAAAAACCCTAAAACCCATCACAAACATGTATAAACAAGTAAAAGAAATTCAGGGAAATTTACTGGAATCATGGAATCAAAGGACCAAAGTGGTAGTTCTTTTATAGGAAGAATAAGAAAACAGAGGCAATTTAAAGCCACTGCAGAGTCAAGCATGAGTGATGGCAAGGTACAGGAGGATAGCACTTGGGACTGACATCTGCCACCTTGTAGGATCCAAGCAACTTACTGCTTCTGAGCACATCACTGAGACAGAGAGCTTCTGACCTTCCTAGAGAGTTTGGTTACAGCAGGGTGCCAAAATGATAACATAGGGAGGTTCAATTTCACAAAACTGACAAAAGAAACTTAACTTGTATACATTATCTTTTATTTTTTTTTTGTTTTTTTTGGAGGGCAGTTGGGGTTAAGTGACTTGCCCAAGGTCACACGGCTAGTTTTTGTGTTAAGTGTCTGAGGCCGGATTTGAACTCAGGTCCTCCTGACTCCAGGGCCGGTGCTCTATTCACTGCGCCACCTAGCCGCCCCTATACATTATCTTTTAAAGAGAATCTTTAAAAGTTTCATGTTTTCTGGTTACATTTGTTGAATTCCTGCCTCAATTCCATAAACTGAGTTGCCGTCTATTGGAAAATATCAGTAAATGAGAGTCTCTTTACTTTCAGAGGAGCTTCTGATGGTACTGAAGAGTTAATCCAACAATATAAAGCTCATTTATGTCCTGAATTTACTTGAGAATTTACTTCACAGCATAACAAATTCTTGAATATGGGAATAAGAAAAGCATGGATTCACTTCCTAACACTAGCTGTGTGACTATGTGTAAGTCACTCAATTTCTCTGAGTTTGTTTCTTCATACACAGGATAGGAACAATGCCACAAGGGGTCTCTGTAAGGTTCAAATGAGATAATGTATATTAAATGCTGCATAAACCTAAAAGCCACACTAATATTTGTTTTTATCATATATTCCTGAGAAGCACTATATGTAAAGTGACATATAAATGTCATTTAAAAAATGATACCTGAGAACTATCTGGCAATGAGGACTAACAAAGCTATTTCCCACTTGAACTCCATTAATATTCCTGGAGTTTTGATACATCTCTTCAGTTTTGTCCTTGCTGTTGTTTGCCTCTTTAGGAAATAGCTAGAAGTAGGGTAGCATTTTTCAAACCTGGAAGTTAACTTAGTATGGATAAAGAAGTCAAGAAGCTAAAAAAGCAGACAATCTGCTAACCTTTAAGTAGGATATCTGACAGAACCCCCAAATAAGTGGAAGTACAATTTAAAACTGGCAAGAACATGTCCAATCTCAACTATAGTTTATAATTTGTTCAAGGCAATTGTGCTAAATTCGTTAGATTAAAAGGGGTGTGTGTGTGTCTGTGTCTGTGCAATGTGTATGTATCTGTATAAAAACCTAATATGGGTACAACACTTTCTAATGTAATCATGCTAACTGCTATGGTTTAAAAAATAGATAAAAACTTCATTTAAAAGCACTGGTCAGGAACTAAGCTTAAATTAATACAACAAAAGTGAAAACAACAATGACAAAAACACTATTTTGATTCCTTCCGTAAACACTGACTGATACATAGTGCAAGGGATATCGTGCCTCTGCCTGAGCCTGACACAATCCTTTGTCTTCCTGAGAAGTTTCTGTAATCAACTGGACACTCTTACAGTGCAACCACGATAGAACAATTTTTCTACCAGTTGTCATTTTAAAATTCTTTTCTTACAGAGTGATCACAGAGAGGCAGTGTAGTGAAGCAGAGTGTATATTACACTTGAGAAGCAGAAAGGTCTAAATTCAAATCCCTCAGCTGACCCTTACTAGCTATATGACCCTGGACAAGACACTTAGCCCCTCTATATGACTTAGGTAACTCCTCAGGACTTAGCTACCAAGTTATAGAACATTGCTCAAAGTACTTTCATTTTATTTTTTCCCCAGTAATTTGATAGGGGTACCATGATCCTATGATGCAGGCAGAGGCAATGCATTATGTATTTCTGTCTATAACAGAAGAACACTGTTGTCAGGAGCTAAATGCCCTGACTGTGGTGGGTCAAATATGGACATATTTATGACAAAAAGACCAAAGAGGAAAAATGTATTGGGGGCTTTAGAGTTCTATGTCTAGAGAAGGCAAGGAAAGTAGTTATAAGTAATTTCAGTTTTCAATTCTCTCTCTAAATCCATAGCCTCAGTTTTTAGCCTGACTGTATCTTCTACTTCCTACCTTGCCAACTGCTGGATAATTTCAAGCCTGTAAGACAACAGGAGAACAGCATGGCACAGTGGATAAAGTTGGCCTACGAATCAGGAAGACTTAGGCTCAAGGGGTACTTCTAACAAATGAGGATTATGTGACTCTGGACAAATCATTGTAGCCCCCAGAGCACACAAACAATTATTTAGGACAATAAATTGCACAACTTTGGCTGAACTCTGTTGGTAGAGTTTCCTCACATGAATAAAGTCTTGGGTGTAAATTAAACAGAATAGTTATCTGGGAGATGGCCACCCCTATCCCTTAGTGCAAATCTCTCTGCACTAAGAGACAGGGGTGCGTTATGAGTCTCAATAGCTTTGTTCAGTTGGTAATTACTATTCATCTGACCAGTGGGGGCCAGCATTCCATATTTTTTCCCCTCCAGTTTTACATCTGTCAAAAACTCTGATAAAAACACTTACTTTAGCCAAATGTTATTAATTTACAGGAGCTATTAAAAGTTGAATATTAATTCTGAATTTTCCAGGTAAAGTTCCAATGATCATCTGTATTTTAAAATTCCATGGAAAAATATAGCTCCCTGCTGATTTTGGATTTAATCTTCTTTTCCAATAAAATGGCATGACACTGTTAAATTCAGTTAGGTTTGGCAGATTTGGCATAACATCATTAAGGACAAGAGAGATCAAGATACTAAATTTCACTTGAACTTGGTTAGTTCAGTGGAAGCACTTTTATGCAAAACAACGAAAGTAGGTTTTAAAGGGGCTAAAGAATGTACTGTTGAGATTGGCAAGCTGCCTTTTTCTGAGCTTTTAAATGTTTCAGTGAGTTAAGGAGCTAATATTGAAGTCATACCATACAATGCTGAGATTTCTAGTGAAAAGATTTGAACCCTTGTCAAGTACTGTTCAAAAACAAAGGAGAGGGGCGGCTAGGTGGTGCAGTGAATAGAGTACTGGCCCTGGAGTCAGGAGGACCTGAGTTCAAATCCAGCCTCAGACACTTAACACTTACTAGCTGCGTGACCTTGGGCAAGTCACTTAACTCCAACTGCCCTGCTTTTCCCCCCTCCAAAAAGCAAAACAAACAAACAAACAAAAACAAAGGAGAAATTAGAGCTAAAGAAGTAGAGGAAGATAGGCAGACATAATTATGTGTACATTAAGACTCATACAGTAGACTAAATCAGAATTCACTACAAGTCACACTGGAAATTATCCACTTAACAGTATTTTATTTTTTCCAATTACATATAAAGATAGTTTTTAACATTCACTTTACATGATTTTGAGTTCTAAATTTTTTCTCCCTCTCTCCCCAAGTTGGCAAGCAGTCTGATATAGGTTATACATGTACAATTATTTTAAATATATTTCCACATCAGTCATGTTGTAAAATAAGAATCAGAAAAAAAGGGAAAAACCACTAGAAAGAAAAAACAAACAAAAAGTATGCTTTGGTTTGCATTTAGACTCCATAGTTCTTTCTCTGGATGCATTTTCCCTCATGAATCTTCTGGAATTGTCTTAGACCCTTGTATTGTTGAGAAGAGCCAAATCTATCACAGTTGATGATCACTGCACAATGTTGCTGTTATAATGTTCTCCCAGTTCTGCTCACTTTACTCAGCATCAGTTCATATAAGTCTTTTCCTGAAATCTGCCAGCTCACCATTTCTTTTTTTTCCCCCATCATTTCTTATAGCATAATAATATTCCATTACATTTATATACTACAACTTGTTCAGCCATTTTCCAATTGATGGGCATTCCCTCAATTTCTAATTCTTTGCTACCACAAAAAGAGTTGCTATAAATATTTTTGTACATGTGAGTCTTTCCCCCTTTTCTATAACCTCTTTAGGATACAGACCTAGTAGTGGTATTACTGGATCAAAAGGTATGCACAGTTTTATAGCCCTTTGGGCAAAGTTCCAAATTGCTCTCCAGAATGGTCAGATCAGTTCACAGCTCCACCAACACGACATTAATGTTCCAATTTTCCCACATCTTCTCTAACATTGATAATTTTCCCTTTCTGTCATATTAGTCTATTTGATAGGTGTAAGGTGGTGCCTCAGATTGTTTTAATTTTCATTTTTTCTAATTAACATTGATTTAGAGTATTTTTTCATATGTTTATAGACAGCTTCAATCTCTTCATCTGAAAACTGCCTATTCATGTCCTTTGACTGTTTATCAATTGGGGAATGACTTTTAGTCTTATAAATCTGACTCAGTTGTCTATATATTTTAGAAATGAAACCTTTATCAGAAACACTGGATGTAAAAATTGTTTCCTAGCTTTCTGCTTTCCTTCCAATCTTGGTTGCATTGGCTTTGTTCGTGAAAAAGCTTTTAAATTTAATGTAATCAAAATTATCCATTTTGCATTTCATAATGTTCTCTATCTTTTCTTTTTTTCTTTTTTTTAATGTAATGAATTTTGTTTTCTTGTTTACATCGTTCATTTTCATGAGATTTTTGAGTTACAAATTTTCTCCCCGTCTTTCCCCTACCCCACTCTGAAAACAGCGATCCCACTGTGGAGCCCCTCCCCTGGTCTGCTCTCTAACTTTCTGGTAGGGCAGGGAGGGTCTCCCTATCCCAGCCCCTGTATATCTTGATTCCTAGTTGCAGGTATTGCAGAGCTTTATATTCTAGATTCTTTTAGTTCCTCCCTTGTCACCCACCCCCGCTGGAAGGACAGCCAATTCAATACAGGATGTGTAGGTGTGATTATA
>JAQQSW010016833.1:0-11588 GCA_028646575.1 Pseudocheirus occidentalis | reverse complement strand
GAGAGAGAGAGTTCATTAAAGATCCCAGACAATCTGGCTTCAATTTATGGTAACGTATTCAAACCTCCCATCCTTCCTAAGTTGGGAAATGTCTATGTTGCAGCTGAAGGCTTTCCCCTTTACATTTCAATGTCTTTCAGCCCCTGAAGACCTTCTGTTTTTCTTGAAATTCTCCTTGGGGCATCCTGTCTTACATTCATTTTTTTCAAAAATTCATTTCCATTATTATGAACTTAACCAACATAACTGTTTCCTTATACAAAGATGCCCAGGAAAAAGAAAAGGCTTGTATATAATTGCAAATCTCTATTTCTTAAAAGTAAATATCAAATCCAACATGGCACTACCAAAATTACACTGCTTATGCGTGTCTCTTTCTGAACTTTTCTCTGCTGTTTTCTGTATTTTTTAAATGTTTGATTGATGCTCGTTTCTTTCTTTTCTTTTTTTCTCTGTATCACTATCACTACTCTCCTTAATCCTACCCCAAACTCTTCTTCTCCCTTCCCCAAAATATCCTCCCTTGTAACACATAAGCTTAGTTGAGAAAGACTAATCCACATATTGTCTGTGTCTGGAAATGTATGTCTTGTTCAGCCCAGTCCATCACCTCACAGTCAAGGAATGGGAAGAATGTTTCATCATTAGGTTTCTGGGTTCATATGTGGTGGCTGACATTGATCATAGTTCTTAGGCCTTTAAAATGTTGTAGCCATTGTATAAATTGTTCTAATTCTGTTCACTTCAGTCTGCATCACTTCCTTCAAGTTTCCCCAGGTTTATCTGACTCAATTCCTTTTGTAATTTCTCATGGTGAAATAACAACAAATTATTTTCATATACAATAATTTGTTGAACCATTCCCCAATTGATGGGGATCCACTTTGTTTCCAGTTCTTTGAACTAAACCTGATTTATAATAGATTGCTTTCAAACTTTCCAAAAGTTTTTGTCAAAGAGAAAATTCTTACTCAAGTAATTATAGTCATTGGGCTTATATAACACTGTACAGTACATCTTTTTTTCCCATTATTTCTAAGTCTTGCTGAATTAACTAAACTGTTAAGAGTGATCAATTTTCTATTTTTAACTAGTACCAAAACATTCTAATGATCATTACTTTGTAATATAGTTTGAGATAAAAGGCCAGAGCAGCAAGGTAATGTAATGAATTGAGCACTGGACTCAGAATCAGGAAGATTACTCTTCATGAGTTCAAATTTGGCCTTAGACACTTACTAGCTGTGCGACCCTGGGCAAGTCACTTCACCCTGTTTACCTTAGATTCTCATCTATAAAATGAGCTGGAAAAGGACATGGCAAACCACTCTAGTGTTTTTGCCATGAAAACCCCACATGGGGTCACAAAGAGATGGATATGGCCAAAGTAACAGAACAACACAAAGATGTCAAAGAGAAAACTCTTACTCAAATTTTCAATTTTTTACATTATTTCTTTAAAATTCTTGACCTTATTTCCTCAAGATGAATTTTTAAATTATTTTTTCTAGTTTTAGAAAGTGACCTTTTGGTCATCTAAGTCATGTGACACTGAATATGTAAATTAATTTAGATAGTATTGACATTTTTACCATATAGGCATGGGCCAGTGTTGTAGCCAGGATATTTATATCTTTCCAATTGCATATGCTTCTTTTTATTTCTATAAAGAATGTCTTATAGTTATATTCATATAATTCCTGTGAGTGTCTAGGTAGGTGGAGTCCCAGATATTTTATATTCAGTAGTTATTTTAAAAGGAATTTCTTTTCTCTTCCTGTTGGATCTTAGTAATAGATATTTGGTCATTTTGTAAGTTTATGTTATATCCTCCTACTTTAATAATGTTATTACTTTTCAATTCTAGATTCTCTACACAAGTCATCATGGAGAGGGTAGAATTACAATTTTGGTGAGGTTTTTTTGCCCATACTTATTACCCCAACTTCTTTTCATTTTCTTAGTGCTATCACTGTCATTTCTAGAGTTATATCAAATAATAGTGGAGACAACAAACACTCTTATTTTACCTCTGGTCTTTTTTGTAAGGCCTCTGTCATAGTGTATTTCCTCCACACATGATGCTGGTTCTTGATCTTTGATAGATATTATTTATCATTTTAATGAACAGCCCATTTATTCCTAAGTTTCTTCATGTTTTTAACATGGATGGGTGTTATGTTTGGTCAGAAGATTTTTCTGCATCTATATGGTTTTCATTGGTTTTGTTATTAATATGGCCTATTACGTTTATAGTTTTGCCATCATTGAACCAATATTGCATATTCATCATAATGCCAACCTTGTATTTCTGCATAACTTTCTAATTATGCTAATATAATTTATTTGTTAAAGTTATATTGTATATTTTGCATCTACATTCAGTAAAAACATAGTTTCCTTTCTGTGATTTTTCCCACTCCATAGTTTAATGATGTGAACAAAGAAATTATGCAATAGCATAAATAATTGTTCTTTGAATATTTGATAGAATTCATTTGTAAATCCATCTTTTCTTGTTTGTCCTCCTTTAGAAAATCCCTTTCTGGCTTACTCTAATTATCTTTCTGAGACTGAGTTATTTAACTTCTCCCTTTCTTGTTTGTAAATATTCATTTGCTTCCATTATCAGTTTTGTGGATATGTAATTTAATTAAACATTTTAAAATAAATCTCTTTCTGTCTTCATCATTTGTTGTGAATTCTGTTCATATTTTATTATGATAATTTGGATTTGCTCCCTTTTTGCCAAATCAAACAATGGTTTATCTAGTTTATTTTTAATGTCTTCTTTTTATTTATCAATTCAATAGTTTTTTTGATTTTCAGTTTTGTTTATCACTTCTTTGGTTTTCAGAATTTCTATTTTTTGTGTTTAGTTGGGTTTTTTTACTTTTGCTTTTCTACATTTTTAGTTGCATGCCAAGTTCGTTGATCCTTTCTTTCTTTCCTTTTGATTAAATTAAAATGTTTCCTAAGGAAAATATACTTCAACTACATCCCAAAATTTAATGTGTTGCCTTATTATTGTCATTTCTTTAATGAAATTCTTTATTTTTCTATTAATTATTCTTTGACTAATGTATTCTTTAATATTAAATAATTTTGTCTTTTAAGTTTGAATTCTTTCTTTATATACCTTTTATTGAATATTATTTTACAGAATCATGGTCAGAAAAAGATATGTTCAATACTTTTGCTTTCCTGCACCTATTTATCATTTTTATGGCATTTATGCATAGTTAATTTTTGTAAAGGCATCATATCTAGCTGATTAATATGTATATTTCTTTTTATTCTCCTTCAGTAATAATTCTATATCTATCATATATGAGTTTTCTGAATATTCAGATCTTTAACTTCCTTCTTTTTTACTTGTTGTAATCATCTAGGTTTAAAAGATGGCACATTGAGTTCCCCAACTATAATAATTTTGTTTTCAATTCCTCCCCACAATTCATTTAATTATTCTTTTAAGTACTGATATGCTGTGCCATTATGTACTTATATATTAAGTATCAATATTATTTCATTATCCTTCATTCCTTTAAGCATGCTCTACTTTCATATTTTTCCTTTTGCCTTAGCTGGAATAATGACTGCTATTCCCAGTTTTAAAAATTCATTTGAAGCATAACAAATTCCATTCTGGCTCTTCATTTTAATTCTACATAAATATTAATGTTTCACACACACACCCTGGTGTGTGTGATCAGGTGCTTAGTCTTCCTGTGTAACTGCCAAGGCTCTTTCTAGTGCAGAGTAGTGTATGACAATGTTGCTGTATATTTGAAAGGAATAGCAAGTTGTGCATAGTAGATTCACGGTTTCATGTGCAATCATCCTTTTTTATTGTGCTAGGTTAGGGAAAGGCTTGTTTCATTCCATAAATTAAAAATAAAATAAATTTTGAAAAACGTGGAGAGAGAGACAAAGACAGAGAGAGAGAGACAGAGAGAGAGAGAGACAGAGAGAGAGATTTCTTGGATTGGATTGGAAAACACTGTATGAAGTATGAAAACACTTCTTGGGGGAAGAGGGAATGAAACAGTCCAAACCCTTAAATAAGTTACATTTTACTTGAGGGTGCTACTGTTTCTTCATCTATAAAATGAAGAATTAGAATTAGAACACTCCCAAGGATGTTTGCAGCTCTGATTCTATGAATTTAACTTTTTTACTGATGGCCAGTACTAATCTCATCATGTATATGGGGGAACTGATATACAAAGGTATTTCTGTGACTTTCTCAAGGTCTCACAGTGTATCAACAACAAAGACAAGAAGAAAACACAGTTCTCCTCCCCATCCCTATTTAATATCACACATCTTGAAGTTCATGAAACACACTGGGCGAAATGCCATGGTAACATGCCATTGTGCTTTCTCCTCCAAGGAGTGGAGCTGAGGCAATAATAATCTCACATGAAAATTGTACCAGTAAAGTTATTTACATGTTGGGATCATTATCCAAGAACTATTTTTGGGTCAAAGAGACATACATCTATCCATCTTCTATTCAGAAATATGCTTCTCTGGGGGACAAAAAACCACACCCAGCTGTTATTTATGGGAATTGTTAGGAACAGAACCATGAATAAAAGTGCACACATCAAGGATGACTATTTTCATATGGTGTCAGAAAATATTTCATTGTAGTGGCTTCTTTTGAATGGAGGCCAAAGTCAGAGCTGGAATTGGAAAGGGATTTTTTTTTACAATGAAGTGTCTTGAAAACAGATTCATGTCTATATTTCTATGAAGCAGATTTACACATATTTCTCCCTAACTAAAACCATAATTAGCAACAGAAGTCTAGAAGGTTCTCCAAGCAATGGAAATGACATTGGGAAACTTCAAAAGACTATTAGTTACATGGTTTACTGAAAACCTAGCATTTTATTCCATCTGATATTTTCACCATTTCTACTTTTATTATTTAGGACCCTGGGAAAAACCAAAGACCAGAAATACTAAGGCTAAACAAAATACAATCAGAATTGGAAGGACCTCGAATGTTGTCTCTAAGATTTTGAGAAGGTTATTTCTAGTACATTTGAGGAAATATCAGAGAAAAGGTGAAATAAAATGTAAACTCCTTGAGGGTTTTGACTATTTCATCTTTTCCTTGGTATCTCCAGTGTCTAGCTCAGTGTCTTCGAGTCCAATGTATCTATTAAGGTCTTTCCAAATGAAAAGCACTATTTGGTGACAGGAATACAAAGAAATGATGAAAAACAATCCTCACCCTCAAGAAACTTACGTCCAATAGCCATAATTTGTTGGATTGGATTGATTTGTTCAAGTTGACAGGTAGAAAGTAGATGATGCAGGATCTGACTGAAGATTCTATAATGTCAATTGCAACACTTTCTACTACATTACATAAAGCACGCAGAACAACAATGGGAAAATGTGAGAAAAGTCTGAATTCTTTACAATGCATCATCTTTATTCTTCATCCTCTGTTTGTCCTCCCAACTAAGACATTAACAAGTTGATGTGCATGCGAAGAAGAGCCATAGTGAATGTGAAGGATCTGGAAACCATGGCACCTGAGGGAAGAATGGAGAGGAGTTGGGATATTTAACCCTGATAAAAGAAGACATGCATTCCCTTCGAATATTTGAAGGGCTGTCATATAGAAGAACAATGAGATTTTTACTATGTAACTCTAGGAGGAAAGAATTCCTAAGGTCAAAGCTACAGGGAAGCAGATAGATATCATCTCAACATTATCTGTAGCATTTATTCCATGAACTTTAAATTATTTTTTAAATAAGCTTCAAGTCATTCTCAATGAGTATTATTGAGCCTTTCCCACAACATTCTTATAGGTTCTTACAACTCAACTGGATTCATCTTTGCTCCCTTCTACCTTTTGCACATGCTTTTCAGATACTATGTGATTATTGGAGGTCCCATTGGTGCATATGCTCCTGCCTTTCTTTCTTCATTTAGATAACTTGTTTTTGTACTACAAATATATATGTATATGTATTTGTAAATGTATATATATATATATATATATATATATGTAGACAGAGAGAGAGAGAGAGAGAGAGAGAGACAGAGACAGAGACAGAGACAGAGAGACAGAGAGAGAAGCTTTTATGCCTCTTGAACAACTTGGACAATCTTATCTTTTGAAATCCTTAACCTTTTAAGGATGATATTTAATTGAAAGAACTTACCAAGACCAAGTAATGAATAGCATAGTGCTTGCTTTATCACTGGTTGGAGGACTGGAGGGAGGGAGAAAATTTGGAACTCAACTTTTTTTTAATGTTAAAAATAAATAACTTTTTAAAAAATTTTTAAATATCTGAGTAGAATAGTTAACCAAGAGCTTACACTGACTCAACATTATAATGTGCCTATTATTTTAAAAATACTAATCTACTCTTTAATTACATTAATCAAAGCATAAGTTCCTGAAAAAGACAAGATGTGAACCTACACTAGCCTGAAAAACAGTGCCAAGATTGCTATGTTTTATTTGGGTACCAAGCTTGAAAAGGGACATTATGAAGTGGAAGTACATGAAAAAAGGGCAAGGTGATAGGAAAGTGTGTGGAAAACATGGCATCTAAGAAAACAATTGAGAAAATTGAGATATTTAGCCTAGATAAAAAGAAGATATGAGTTCTCTTCAAATATCCGAAGGGCTATCTTGTAAAGAAAGACTTACCCCAGGGGCTAAAACTAAGGTTAAACCTATAGCAAGGCAGATTTCAGGCATCTCAATATAAGGAAGAAGTTTTCAAAGAACAGTCAAAATTTGGAATAATCTGCCTTGTGAAACAATTGACTTCCTTACCTGGAGGTATTCAGTCAAAGACTGGGTGACCATATCTCAGGGATCTTGTTGAGAGCTGTGCTTCATTTGGAAGGCCAGACTGGATGAGCCCTTCTTAAACTGTGGGTCATGACCCCATATGGGGCCACAAGAAATTTGGCGAGAATAAAAGGTTTCTGAACATGCAATGACCAAAATTCAATCCAAAATCAAATGTGTAATGAATCAGAGGTGTTTCTGGAAGCACTTGCCCATGTTCTTTCAAACAACTTCAATACAACTTTGGATCTGAACACAAAGCAGGCGCACTTTACATTGTGCATGCCATCAGGCCATTGAACACTGATGAAATGCAGAAAAGCATTCATGAATGGAAAAAGTTTGTTCTGGACTAGATGACTTGCGAATTGTCTTTCACTGCAAAGATTCTACCCATGTTTCTCTATTCAGCCATATTTCCAAACCTTCAAACACATTTTATGAGGTTTTTTTAAATTGCTTTACAACAGAGTCATCATAAAAGATGATATTATCATTAGGGTGGGTTTTTCCAAAGAACAAGCAGACAAATCAAACTATAGTAAGGTAGGAGAAACATTGACTTTGTACCTTGGAAACTTTGCCCACATAGGTTACATTATGGAAATCTCTCCAAATCACATTGTAGTGGTAGTCAAATCCTCATCACAAGCCATAACTGAATAGAGTTATAAGTATAGATACCTTTATGATCTATTTCAATAATTGGGTCAAATGTCAACCATGCTAGGCAGTAGGCTATAAGAAATGGAATATTTTCTTGAGAATGTCTTCAAGTTAATGTCTATTCATATCAATATTTCACTTTACTATAAAAGACCCCCTCCAATCTAAAACTTTTGCTAAAATTACAACATTCTGAGACCTCTTCAAAATAAGAATGTCAAAGTATAAACACACATATACACACACACAGAAGTGTACATATACAATTTATTTCTTTTCATTAAAGAGGAGTGTTAAAAGCACTCAACATTCAAAAAAATACAAATAAGACTTAAATCTAGCAAAATTCCTTTCAATGATTTAAGCTCATGAGCCACAGCAGTTCCTAAATAAAATTAGAATCAGGCATAACAAAAATAAGATATAAAGTAAGAGAATTGAGACAATCTTAAAAGGAATTCAAAAATTATTCCAATAATAAAGTAAATATGGGTACTATGAAACTCATGCAACTTAAGACATGACCAATGTAGTAAATTAACGTATTCATTTGAAAAGTATTTTCCAATTTTAAAAATGTTTTCTTAAAATAGGATTATATTCTCATAGAGTACTATTCACTACAGCTCTTGTGCCTTTGTTAAGCAATGAATGAAGAAAAATTCCAAGTGTCCAATAAAGGCCAGTAATATGACTTCAAATAAAATGACTGTGTGATCTGATCACTACAAAGAGAAGATATCGTCATGTCACCTAAATTTATACCTACTTTTAAGTGACAAAAGAAATAAAAGATTTTTTTCTCCAACTCACACCTACTTAAAGATTCTCTTCATGTGGCACTTATGGATATACCCACAGTAACCAAATCATGCTACTCGGAAGTTTTTTTGCTCTTGAAATAGAGACTCATGATCATGGTTTTCCTCTTCAGCTATCCTTAACAGTACAATTCTGAAAACAGTGGAAATTCCCAGAATAAGGTGACTGGAAGACTAAAGGCACATTATGACCAGGACGGGGTAAAAGATCTGGATACTGCCCAGGTGAGGTTGGCTTTGCAGTTTATATTGGCTTAAGTGAATTTCATTGTCCATAGTCTATGACCAAACACTTAGGCTACATTCACTAAAATATGATGGCACTTGGAATTGGAACAACTTAGCCCCCTACAAAAATCATTTGCTACTCAGAAACCATCTAGACAACTAATGACAACCCATGAGGGTTCAAAGCAAGACACTGCAGACTTGAGAGAGCAAGGTGGGAAGAAACAGTGATGGAAAATGAAGGGATTCAAGGCCAATCCACTGAGGGGCACTTGGCACGTTCTGTCTTCCACAGCCAGTTGTTTGATTGATAAACTGATCCAAAAAAACTTTGCCACCAGGGGTGGGCTGGAGCCAGCTTGAACTAGGTAAAATGAGTCAATTGTTAAATTCTGGGTGAACATTTACACCTCAGAAACTGAGAAGGGGTACAAACCAGGGCTTGATTTATTGTTGACTGTCTAGAGTTAAGTAAGAGGAAAAATTTTAATAATGCAAATTAATAGTGTGCTGTGTACATTTTCCCCTGAAGAGCCAATAGTTAAACATTTACCAACATACCCCAACCCATTAGACATTATCAAGTTAACAATTCTTTTATCTCTCAAGTTCTATCTCCTTCATATATCCTTTTAATCAGACTGACTTTCTATCTCTTCTCCACATATCCAAGTCCCTACATGTGCTGGTTTGCACACAGGGCCCTCAGGTCTGAAATGAGCTCTGTTTGCCTTGCAGAGTCCAAAACTTCCTTCTAAATACAGCTTAGGCTCTACTTCCTACAAGAGGTCTTTCTATATATTTCCCAGCTAGGTATTAGCACTCTCTCTGTCTTGAAATGAATTTGCATTACTTTCTGTATACTTTTAATTTGCATACTTGTGTACATGTCTTGTTCCTCTAGTAAAATGTAAACTCCTTGAGGTTGTTCAGTTTCTTTCTTTGTATCTCTACTGCCTAGCACTATGTTTGTTGAAATGAATTGAATTCCATCAGGGTTATGAATGTGTCTGGGATCCATGAAGATCCCTTGATTTCCAACAGGAAGCTCTTATGAAGCAAAAGCACTGGAAAGTTTCCTGCAATAAGCAATATAGCTCTATAAAACCCTGATGGCCCAGAATGCTCTTCACCATCCCCAGTACCCAAACTTGCTCTACCAGCACCACAAAGTCTTGGAAGTGGTTTCAGGGGCTCCCACTGAGACCAACTGGAACAAACCTATTGGTCCTCCAAGGTTACTGTGTTAATTTCTTCTTAATCTACCTAGTTCTGAAAATAAAAGTTGGTCCAACCAGAGAACTCATAGAATCATACACTTAGAGCTGTAAGGAACCTTATAGAACAGCTAATCCAACTCCCTCATTTTACAGATGAAGAACATGAAAACCTAGGGATTAAATGGCTTTCCCACGGCCAGAATTCAAATCCAGGTCCCCAGCTGATAAATCCAGAATTCTTTCTACTGTACTCAAAACTAAATGCTTTTCTTTTCTTTTTAATTAAATAATTTTTTAATTTACGTAGGCAACAAATCAGCAGATAAAATGAGATTCCTAGCAGTTATATCTTCTGGATTCTTTGTCTTTTAGATTAGTGAAAAAAATGTAGTTTTGTTGAACAATGCCACCACTTAAAAAAGAATTTTTGAAATTGGGATGGAGCGGGAAACAGGTAAGGAGGGAAAACACAAAGGAGACTGAGAGACTTGGAAGTGAACAAATTTGGAGGCTAAAACCTCATAGGAAGTGTGAGCAATCATTATACTTAGCATCTTTTCATCTTCAAAGTCCTCTATGAGCTCAAAGAAATAAATCTCAACATTGCTCTAATAATACCATCTGGCAGTTACAGCATACCTTTCATTCATGGATCTCAAAGCAGTTTATAAGCACTAATTAATCTTTACAGCCCTTCTCAAAGGAAAGAGGGTACCCATTTTAGAGAGGTGTGAAATGAGAATATAGACCACACAGAAAACTAGCAGCCCAAACAGGTTGAGACTATGGTTCCAGGGTATTATTCTTAGGTTGAAGATCTTAAGACAGCCATTTATACCATAAGGTATACAAATATTTGCAGTTTGAGAAATAGAGAGCTGAAGAACTCTGGGAGTCACAGAGACTCACAGTTTAAACAAGTAAACTAAAATCTATTGTATCTCATATGTCATAGAAGATCTGGGTTTAAAACTCATCCTTAACCCTTTCTCCATTATCACAAAACAAAGGATGGTCAGGTGAAATAAAACACCCCAAATTAGACTACAGTGGTGATAAGGGATCAGTCCCAAAGCTGTGAAATAAGTAGAGTTTGTATTCAGTGGCCCTTTATAAATGCATTCCTTCTGAGTACCAAGAACTTTCTAGGACATTGCTGGACAGTTCCTCCCAGTCTAAGGGTAAAATGAGGGGAATTACTGGTAAGGAGCTGAAGCCAGGAACCCTTCATACATGGGAAAGAGGGTCAGTGTCTACAGTGACAGATTTGGTAAGGAGAGAAGTGTAAGGACAAGGGACAATTATCAACAGGTAGCCCAAACAGGCAAGGGTTAGAGTTAGGGGGCATGTATAAGTTGCAGAAATAGGCCAAAATCTGAAAGGATGTGGGTCCAAAGGGACAAAATTAGTAGGTGTCTTTATTGTTATAAGGAATCATAGGTGGCATTGAGTATTGTCATTGTCATTTTCCTTAGTTCTTGAAGGAAGGTGATGTCATGACTTGCAGTGAATTGGATTTAAGGAAGGGGGGGGAGGGGCTGTGCAAAGTCACCAGCCTCACTTTCTCCTTTGGAGCAATCTGGGTCAACACTGGTGTAAGCTACTGTAAAAGGTCAACTTTCCAATTCAATACACTGGACTCAAAAATCATGCCACCACTATTTTAAGACACACACACCCTTTAGTTTATTCCCAAGATTCAACTATTTATTTTTTAATTGTTTTTAATTTGTTTTCTTGTTTACATCATTCATTTTCATGACATTTTTGAATTACAAATTTTCTCCGTCTTTCCCCTGCCCCAACCCTAAAACA
>JAQQSW010016832.1:0-11588 GCA_028646575.1 Pseudocheirus occidentalis | reverse complement strand
CCCTCTCAGCTGCTGGAGCCCTTAGTGGGGTACTGCAGCTCCCCCCCAGCTTCGGCTCATTGAAAGCACACCCTAGGACCACCACTCAAGACCCCGATCCAGATCCAGGCCGCTCAACGCAACAGCCCTTGGCCTCGATGGGTCGCGTCAGCCCCCCTGCTATCTGCAGGCCGAGGGCTTTGAAGCAGTCCAATGGGGGCCGCTGCGAGCCGGTCCTGCTGGTACAGCCGCCTCCAGCTGCCTCCTTGCCCTGGGAGCAGTTTGGCCGGACCCGCTATTCTCCTCCCCAGTTAGCAAAATCCACTGACCTTTCTCTTAGCCTTTTTGTCTTCTGGCCTGATAAATGTGGTAACTGTAGCTCCAGTGCAGCCGATCTGCTCTCCTGCATCCGTGGTTCCCCGCCTGATGGCCCAGGGCCTGAGCCGCCGGGGTTTCAGCCCCGGGTCCCAGACTGCTGCGAAGAGCCCCGACTGCTGCGCTGCCTATAGCAACAGATGTGCTTTCTGTCTTGTGGAGAGTTTTGGAGCTTGAAAATCTGTTTAGCGTCCCATTTTATGAGTTTTTCAGCGTGTTTGTGTGGGAGCTGTGGTCCTTTGCTGCTTCTAAGCCGCCATCTTGGCTCCGCCCCCCATCTTCTCTCATTATATTCCTTTCCCACCTCTCAATTTCACCTTTTAAAATATCATTCCTTCCTATTGAATTGATCCTGTGCCCTCTCTCTATGTATACCTGTACACATATGTATATATACACACATATATATACACATATATATACCTTTACAGACACTCACATATGTATTCATATGCATATATACCCTACTATATAGACATATGTGTACGCATACATATACTCACAAATATGTGTGTACATATATATGGGTACATATGTGTGTATATGCATGTACATATACATATACACATATGTATATATATGTATATGTACACACCCACACATTTATATTCCCTTCACTCGATCTTATACTGATCCAGGCACGTTAAGGCAAGAGTTTCATAAATTACAATTCTTCTTTTTCCATGTTGGCATGTAAAAAGTTCAACTTTGATAAGTTCTTTATGATTTCTTTTCCATGTTTACCTTCTCATACTTCTTGTATTTGAATGTCAAACTTTTTATTCAGCTCTGGTTTTTTCATCAAGAATGGTTTAAAGTCCTCCACCTCATTGAATGAACATATTTTCCCCAGAAACATTATACTCACTTCTGCTGTGTAGGTGATTCTTGGTTTTAATCCTAAATTTGTGTTAGAGGTTCATAGTCCAGGCCCTTTGATCCCTTAATGTAGAAGGTGCTAGATCCTGGGTTATCCTAATTGTGTTTCCACAGTATTCAAATTGTTCCTTCTTGGCAAATTGTACAATTTTCTCTTTGATCTGGGAACTCTGGACCCTGGCTATAACATTACTAGGAGTTTTCTTTTTGGGATCTTTTTCAAGAGCTGATTGGTGAATTCTTTCAAGTTTTATTTTGCCCTCTGGTTCTAAAATATCAGAGCAATTTTCCTTGAGAATTTCTTGAAGGATGATATCTTGGTTCTTTTTTTGATCATGGCTTTCAGGTAGTTCAATATTTTTTAAATTGTCTCCTGGATTTTTTTTCCAGGACAGTGGTTTTTTTCAGGGAGATATTTCACATTGCCTTCTATTTTTTCATTTATTTGGATCTGTTTAATAGTATCTTGATGTCTCATAAAGTTGTTTGCTTCCATTTGCTCCACTCTAATTCTGAAAGAATTAGTCTCTTCAGTGAGAGCTTTTGAGATTTTTTGTCCATCTGGCAAATTTGGCTTTTTAAGGCATTCCTTTCCTCATTGGCTTTTTGGGCCTCTTTTGCCATTTGAGTTAATTTATTTTTAAGGTGTTATTTTCTTCAGTCAGGTTGTTGATTCTCTTTTCATGATTTTCTTGTTCATTCTCATTTCTCTTCCCAATTTTTTCTCCACTTCTTTTACTTGGTTTTCAAAATTCTTAAGATCCTCGATGGCCAGTCACCAATTTATATTTTTCTTGGAAGCTTTTGGTGTGGGAGTTCTGACTGTGTTGTCTTCCTGCCATTCCATGATTTGATCCTTTTTGTACCCCAAAAAGGAATCTAAAGTTGGATTGCTGAGATTGGTTTGCTTCCTTTGCCTGCTCGCTTTGCCAGTCAATTAACTTGATTTTTGAGCCACAGTAGATCTCTGCTTCCTGGGGGGGGGGGAGAGAGCTTTGTCCCAAATCACTGGGGTTTTCACAGCTGCCAGAGCTATTAGGAGGCCACTGTCTCTACAGTTCCCACCAGCTTTGACTCACTGGTCACACACCTCAGGGCCACCACCCAAGACCATGATCCTGATCCAGGCACGTTAAGGCAAGAGCACTTAGCCTCTAGATGGTTTCTTGGCGCCCCTGCAATCTGCATGCCAGGGGTTCAGAAGCAGCAATGTGGAGGTGGCTGAACAGCCCCTGCTCCAGCTGCTTCTGGCTCTGTGGCAGAGGACTGGACCCATTCCTCCAACCCCTTCCCCCCCTCCCCAACAATTCAGCCAATTTCCACTGACTTTTCACTTTGTCTTTGACATTTATGGATTGATAATTCTTGAAACCACCACAGCTGCCAGTGATCTACTTTCCTGAATGTTCCAGCTGTGGCTGGTTCTACAGGTTCATGCAGGGCAGGGCTCTGCTCCCAGCATACTGTAATGAATCCTTCCTGTCTGCCTGCTGGGCTGTCTTCAGTGGGAGATTTGTTTCTCTGTTATTTTGTGTGTTCTGGAGATCCAAAATTTGTTTAGAGTCTTTTTTTATAGGTATTTGAGTGGATATGGGAGGAGCTACAGAATTTTCCTGCTTCTATGCTGCCATCCTACTCCACCTCCCCTAGAGTTTTAGACAGAGAACCTACTTTGGAGTCATACAGATCTGGGTTCAAGTCCCTCATCTAACACAAAATATGTGTGACCAAATGCCCATATTTGAAGGGAACAGGGGCTTTTCCATTTTGGAAAATCACTAAACTTTTGGAATCACCTGTCTGGATACTCAAAATTAAGTAGATGAATGAACAATAACTAAAATACAATATGTTGGCATTTTATTAGATCACCAATTTTCCAAAAGCTAGAGCTGGTATGAATTTTGCATTCCCCCTTAGGGCATGTGTGAGTGTGTGTTTTAATGCTTTCCCTACAAACATATACATGCACATATACACACATACACAGCAATCTTGTTCTCTTTGACCAGTGATGAAACAAATGCATTTGAAAAATTCAAATTTTATTTTATCCAATTTTTTTTTCATTTAATGGGGGAAAACTATTTAAAAAAACAAACAAACCAGTGACTATCAGATAAGATGACTTGATTTTCCAAGTCTCTTTATTATTTTAAGTAACTCATTTGATTGACTTAATTCCTTAATATTAGTATAAACACTATGGAAATTATCCTTAAAATCAAGCTATGTTTATAAGCATACAAGAAGCATCCATAAAAACTTCCATGGCATGTCTTTTTAATTGATGTCTGTATCCCATTTGCTACAGAGGAAGATTGCAGGGCTCTCATTTAATTGCATATCAACAAATTCTCAACAATGCCTAAGTGAACATAAAGATGATTTTGACTTGTTAACATAAAAAACAATCCATTTCCAAAAGCTGAGTACTATGAAATTGCTGGATTGAATACACACACACACACACATTCTTTTTTATTTTCTTTTACGAAGTTTAATGTAAGAAGAAGGAATTTAAATCCATCTTAGCTAATTGAAAAGAGAAAAAATATAACGTATAGATGGATAAAAGAAACATTTGAGTCTATAATGTCACACTTAAGCATATCATTTTAGTGGATGCATCAATAATGACTATGGATTCACTCATCTGATGCAGAGAATTGTTTCACAGTTCATTTTCTCCATATCTTCAGGCACAAGTCAGCAGTTTATGGGTTATGTTCACTCTTGTTCCAGATCAGCAATTTAACATGAGATGACACTGAATGGGCCTGTGATTTTCTCAGTGGAGCCATGCATTTCAGTCTTGATTTACAGTAAGCTTTGGGACAAATGGATTTGAGAGTCTGGTCCAAGTGCCCCTCAGACACTCATCTAAAAACACTGTGCAATTCACTATGATTGACTATATGAATCACACTTGGATTTGGAATGGCATAAGCTTCTTTATTCTGACCATTTGGGGGCATCGACTAGAAGTAACATGCAAATCAAATCTGAATTTAGTTGGAGAAAGAAAGAGATAGAACACAGAATCTTCTGCACTGCTAAAAGATGGTACCTCTTTTTTTCTTTTCTTTTCCTTTTTTTTTGTTCCTTTCACCTTAAAGATTACTGGTGCCCTTGTGAGATAGATAGATGATAGATAGATAGATAGATAGATAGATAGATAGATAGATAGATAGATAGATAGACAGAGAGACAGATAGACAGACAGACATAATAGGTTGCTCATCTCTTCTACTAAATTAAAATTCAAAGATGTTACTATTTAGAGGAATACCAAACTAATTTTTTACTTCAATCTGTTGCTTTGCTTTGTTCTATTCCCATGTTCTCAATGTTCCTTCTGTGGAAATTCTCTCTGTTATGCTCACTGGCAGTACTTTTTTAGCTTGAAATCCCAGGAACTTTCTTGCGACAATGAAATAAGTGATTTGCTTATGGTCCCATATACAATATGTGTCATAGATATGTTTTGAACCCAGGTATGGCATGATTTCCAGGCTTGCCTCTTATCTCATATACTAGGTTTTCTCTCCCTAGGATCTGTTAAGACCTTTTTAACTTCCCGACCTAATGAGGGCTAAAGAGCTGCTTGTTAATGGATCATGGGTTGATACTTTTATAGGTACACTATTTTCTAGCTGTGGAAGGATAATGAATGAAAGGGACTGCATTCACAGATTATTAATACAACCAAATACCTGATTTACTTAGACAAAGATTATGTTATACTTCACAAGGAAAAGAGTTAATATAACTGTCATCTGTTCAAAGTGATTATACAGATAACTAAGTCAGGGCTCTAAATTATTTGTAATATTTTTCCCAAGCAATCTAAATTTACCATCTAATGGGTGATTTTCCACTTTTTTCCAAGTGACATAGATTTAGTCCAAAGGAAAACCAAACTTTAATACTCTGTCCTTAAAGGGACCTAGTTTAAGTTCTCAATAAAAGTTCTACTTTGATGCTTTATTATGAGTTGGGATAATCAGCATCTATAAAGCTATGCTATAGTGAATGACATGCTTTTATAGTTCTTTACATTCTAGAGAGGCTTTCAATTTGGCTCGTGGGAAGACTGTGACCTGACAACCATTTATAACCATGTCTGGAGGGGCTTTATGTCATGTGTTTTTGTGAACTCATGGAGCCATCTTTTCAAGCTTAGGTTTAGCTTAAGCAAAGGAATATCTATAATGATGAATAGGTGTTTCTTTTGAAGTATTGACAACCTACTGTAGTTAAGTGCTATGAATACAAATTTCTTCCACATTTAACTGCGAACTCTTACTAAAGTCTTCTAAACTCACTCTCCCCATTTACTCATTTCACTATTAACTGCTTTCAGAATGGTTTCTTACATTGTATTCTCCTTCCACCTGAAAACTTTTTACATGGAAACATAATTTTAAGTGTTAAACCAACATATTCTCCTCTTCCAGAATTATTTTTGACCGTTATAAATCCTGTGATCCTTTTGGAGGGCACCCCTCCTTTTTATTCCTTTCTACCAATCTTTCTTGTTTGAGTTTTTCCCCCCATAAAACTCTGTTCGGTGATTGTCCTCATAATTATGACAATGCGTTAATTGGTCTTAGTGGATGTGCTCCTTAATTAATAGTGGATGTCTAATGATACAGAACAGGCCCTGAATGAACAACACAAATTCTTCCTCAGACTGTAACTTTGGTGTTTAGTTTCTTGACAACAAGACTAATATTCCTCATTTACCCAATCCTGCAATTACATGTCATTCATTGTGAGCCTGATGTGGCTGTATTGTACATAGTGAGAACACTAAGCATCTAGATTACCTCTCATTTTCCTTCCCTCCCACCCCTTCTCCTACTTTCGCTATACCATTAATTAGCATAAGATTTTGATCCTCAGAAATGAAATGTTCCTTTGTGATGAAGAGGAGTTTAGACAACAGAATTATCTTTTAAAACTATTTTTCCTGTTTCTCCACAGTATAATATTTCTGTAAGAGCAAGGCTATGTGGAAAAGAAAGAAGCTATATCCATGATGTAATGATGATTTGCTTATGGCTTTTATTTTATACACACATATGTACATGCATGTATCTATAAAGCAATTGAGTTGAACTTCTGTTCTTCATTGGCATAACTGACCCCCAATGAGGAAACTTCCTTGACCAATACAGTAGCATCATATAATCTGAAACTTAATATCTCAGAGCAAGAGTGCTTGACCTGGGGTTTTTGAACTTCATACATGTGCAGACACATGTGTATGTGTATGTGTATGTTTGAGAAAAGAAGTTAAGTATAGAGAGAGAGAGACACATAACTAGCTAACTAGTTGGAAAGGCAATTGCAATTTATTTAAATGGTTTCCTTTATATTGCTATACAATTTTTGTGCATTTAAAAACATTATTCCAATGTTTCTATAGGTTTCACTGGAATTCTAAAGGGGTCGATCGCACACGCACACACACTTATATGTATGTGTGTATTTATATAGATATATAGTAAAGGATTTTAAGTGTTGAACATGATCTTGATATTTCACCTTAGAAGACAATGGCTTTTATGCAGTTCCATAAAAACTAAAATCAAAATGTTTCAATCCATTTTACCTTATACTTATATATATATATATATATATATATATATGTGTGTGTGTGTGTGTGTGTGTGAGTGTATATTTAAATTTGACATAGCTACATTTACATTTTATAGTTCACAATGTATTTCCTATATTTACATTTGTAAAAAAATATGCAGTATGTAACAAATAAAATATTTAATATATATTATTTTATGTAGATATAAGCTTACATTCTATAATACAGAAGTTATTGTTTATGCTTATCATCAAATTTACATTAACAATTAACAGCAGAAACAAATATTTCAATTAATTCTGGAATTCTTTTCTTCATAACAGTATTTTCTTCTTGAAAAAAAAAGCAAACTTGACTGTTGTTTAAAGTTCTTCACACTCTAACTCCATATCATCTTTCCAGATTAATTTCATACTTACCACTTACCTTTAATGAATTCTATGTTACAACAAAACATCTCTATTTGCTGTACATCATATTCTGTCTCCTGTCTCCATTATTAATAGAAGCTGTCCTCTCTAACTGGAATATTCTGCCTTTTCATTTCTATGTCTTGTGATACTTAAATCTTTTTAAGGGTTACCTCAAGTGTTCCCTTCTAAGGAGAACTTTCCTCATTCTTCCAGTAACAATTTCTCTCTTCTTCCTGAAATAACTCTGTTATTTCCTTATCTGTGCAAGGTCATGACCTACCAGTCAAGTAAAAGTTCTTTGAAATCTGATAATAATTCATTTTTGGCCCCATATTCCCAGCATCTAGTATATACTTTGCATATATAGGCACTCGTTTTTGTGATTGAATTGAATTATTTGTGTGTGTGTGTGTGTGTTTGTTTTTTATTTCTTTTGTTCTTTCTACACTTCCTTATTTCTGTCAAAGGCACTACCCATTTCTTCTCTACTCATAAACTTGGAGCCACGTCCGGTCACTTCTTGGTTGAATTAAGAGAATCTCAGTTTCTAGGGAAAAGTTTTGCTATACTGTGTATTACCTGGTCAGAACACATCTGGTATATTCTGCTCAGTTTTATACATCATATTTTAAAAACATTGACAAGTTGGAGAATATCTAGAGGAGGGGGTGAAAGGCCTTGAGTTCATGCCACTTTAAGGTCAACTGAAGTAACCAGGAATATTTATCTTTAATACAAGAAGACATGGATAGTACAAGATTTATGGCTTCTGATATTTTGAGTCAGTATCTGGAGACAGATTAGACATTTTTCTGCTTGGTCACAGAGGACAGGAATAAGAACAATGGGTAAAATTTAAAAAGGGAAAATTTAATCTGGATACAAGACTTCCTCACAAATAGCACTATCCCAAAGTAGGAAGAGTTGCCTTAGGGGTAGAGATACACCTCGGCTGAGGTATTCAAACACGAACTTGTTGGGCATGTTAAAGAGTGTCTAATTACTTAAGTATCAATTGGAGTAGTACACTTTAAAGCTCCCTCCACCTCCGAGATTTAATTATTTATGTGCTGCATACACACAAAGTTGCCTAGACATATCGGTTCTGTCCCTGAAATAATTTGCTAATCCATCACTTTTCAACCATGCACACTGCTACTTACTCAGGTCCTCATTACCTCTCTCCATAACCTGTTACAAAAATCTTCCTAACAGTCATCCATGGGTCTAGTCAACCTAGTCTAACATCTTAGTCCCCTCTTCCAGAAAAAAAAATCTTCCTAAGAGACAGATCTAGTTACACAAGTTCCAATTATTCCACATTGCTTAGAAAAGACGTCCCAAATATTTTTTCCTCTTTGTATCATTGTAGCAAATCATATAATCTCTTTGAGCCTTCATTTCCAGATGTGTAAAATGAAAGGGATTATATCAATGTCCCTTTGAACTTGAAATCTTGAATCCCATGAAATCCTTAGCCTAGAATTTAAAATCTTACAATTTGACTCCATTGCAGCCTTCCATACTCACTTCATCCTACATCCCTTCAAATACTCTATGTTTCAGATCAATGGGTACTAAATTGTTTCCCAAATGTATTGTTTTTAAAATTAGCTATAAAACCCTTCCTCTTACTTTTCCTTATATATGAAATTCCTTTTCTGCCCTTCCATCTTTGGAAATACCACCCATTTTTCAAAACACAGTTCAAATGCCAACTCCTTTATCAAGTCTTTCTGTGTCTTTTAAGTTTTGTTGTTGTTGTTTGTTCTTTGTTTTAAAAGAGGACCAATGATATAATGATGTTGGGATAAAATAGTTGACAATGGGTGATGTCTTGACTTGCACCTGAATTGGATGTGACAAAGAGTTGATCAAAGTTTTCAGCCTCCCTTTCACTTCCTGAACCATCAGAGTCCAGTGGCAAGATAAAAGCCAAGATGACTGACAGTGGCGACAATGGCCTGGGATGCAGTGGATGACCTTGGTGTGTTTGATGACTGACCAAGCTCAAAGAATGCCACAGTGCCTGCCTTAGCTGCTTTTGTGGCCATTGGAACAAATTGTTCTCACCTGTCCATTCTGCTTGGGATAGACAGTCCCCTAATTCACCAGTGTGTTTGAAGCCTGTCATTTACCTTCAACCTGGTTTAGCCTGCCTGCAAAGACAGTTTTGCCTGGGTATGGCCACTGTGCATGATACAGCTCATTGGAGCTGCAGGTGGATGAGCAGTCCTGAAAAGATTCCCAAGAAGTTGTAGCAAAAGTGCATAGGGTGTTAGGGAGCAGTAGCATAGCTTTTAAGTTAATCTAAATTCATGGCACACGTTTCATACTCATTCAATTTTTAACAAAGTTATTTATATATATGACACATCTTTACTATATTTTAAGTTTCCTCAGTGTTTTGTTGTTGTTGTTGTCGTTATTCTGTCATTTTGATTCATGTATGACTCTTTATCACCTCATTTGGGGTTTCTTGAAAGATATACTGGAGGGGCAGCTAAGTGGCGTAGTGAGTAGAACACCGGCCCTGGAGTCAGGAGGACCTGAGTTCAAATCCGACCTCAGACACTTGACACACTAAATAGCCCTGTGACTTTGGGCAAGCCACTTAACCCCAACTGCCCTCCAAAAAAAAGCAAAAAAAAAAAAAAGAAAGATGTTCTGGAGTAGTTTGCCATTTCCTTTTCTAGCTCATTTTTTATCTGATAAGGAAACTGAGGCAAATAGAGTTAAGTGACTTGCCCAGGATAACATAGGTAGTAAGTATCTGAAGCCAGTCTTGAACTTCCTGACTCTGGCTGTGACTTGCAATATCCACTATGCCACTTAAATGCCTCTTGCTGAGTATAGAGATTGCTATTTAATTATTAAAAAATTTTTTTTCTCCGGCAAGTAGTGCCACATATCATATGCAATAGATGTTTAATGATTGACATAACATACCACACACAGTTTGTTTGGGTTATTTAAGCTTTATGTTCAAACACCACTCTCCGTATTGAATTCTCTTCAATGTATGTGTTCTTTGTTTCAGTTCTTTTGGATGTATAATGCTTTAAGTAATGCAAATTGAAAGTTATTTAAAATTTTCTTCAATCTTGTTTCTTTGTAAAATAGAATAAACTTGGTCCTATTCCCCATCTTGTTAAACATCCATAATAATCCCTATTGCCCTCCCTGATCCACAAAGGATCATGGAAAAAGCAATTTGAAGGAATTGCAGAAATCCTCAATTTTCACAAGGTGGCAGCAATGCAACAGAAATGCTTGGGATGCTTCTTGTCATACACTTAACAATCCATAAATTTCAGTAAAATAAGGCAGGGTCGGGGAGGAGGGAAGGCGAGAGGGTGACATGAATATCAGCCAGAATGTGGTCAAAACCCAAAAAACAGTATAAGGATTTACAATACCTATATAGGTATATATCCATGTTTATTTGCCTACATATATCTGCTCTAAAGCCATGTCCCTGTACACGTATATTTATCTACCTGAGATTCCCTTTGGATAAGGCCTTCTTAGTGAAGATTACACCCTCTTCTAATTGATAGTGACAGTTTTTCCACAATTTATTTTTATAGAGTAGCCCATTGTACCGAGAGTTTAAGGGACTTGCCCAGGGTCCCCTAGTCAGCTTGTGTCAGAGGCACAAGTTTCATCTTTTTCACTTCAATACTGTTGCTACTGCATTATGAAGTGATACGTCTCCATATACAAACCTAAATATCCTTATATACTGTGCCTGTACTAATGAAATCATAGGGGAGAGGAGAGAGATGCCAAGAGAAAGAAAGTAACATAGAGAGGTACAATGGTTTATCAGACAGCTTTGGAGCTCAGATAAATGAAAACCTGCATACTGAGTTTATGACACTTGTTGCAAAATGGCCCTGGGCAAATAAATTAACTTCTCCCTAAGAATATAAGATGTAGAGAGGGTCATGATCAGCTTTAGTAGACTGTCTCTTCATCAAGAAATTCCTATCTATAAGAAAACATGGGTCCAATCCAAAAAATTAAGTTCTTGGTAAACAAAGTTCTTTTGCCTATCAACATTTATCCTCATCTATTTTGCAACTTATGTAATCTGATAGAGTTCCTTAGAGTATTGAGAGTTTAAATGATTGACCATATTTCAAATTACCGGTATGTTCCAGAAGCTTGTAATTTGTTTTTTGTTTTTTTTTTACACATATATACCCATGCTCAGATATGTATTCATACACATATATACCCTCCTATATAGACATATGAGTAGGTATACATATTTATACATTTGTATTCCCTTCACCTATCCCTCATACTAAGAAAAGATTCATAAGTCA
>JAQQSW010016831.1:0-11588 GCA_028646575.1 Pseudocheirus occidentalis | reverse complement strand
AATGCATTTGAGTTCTAATTTTTCCACATCCTCTCCATCACTTGTCATTTTCCTGTTTTGTCATCTTAGCCAATCTGACTGGTAAGATATGGTGCCTCAAAAATGTTTTGATTAGCATTTCTTGAATTAATAGTGATTTAGAGCATTGTTACATATGCTTAAAAATATCTTAATTTCTACCTCTGAAAATTGCCTGTTCATGTCTTTGCCCATTTATCAATTGGGGAATGGCTTGTATTCTTATAAATTTTACTTAATTCCTTGTATATTTTGGAAATGAGGCCTTTATCAGAGACACTGGTTGTAAATATTCATTAGCCATTTCCCACTTTCTTCTTAATCTTGGTTACGTTGGCTTTGTACAGAAACTTTTCAGTTTAATGTAATTAAGATTATCCATTTTGCATTTTATAATGCTCTCCAACTCTTCTTTGGTCATAAAGTCTTCCCTACTCCATAAATATGACAGATAAACTATTCCTTACTTCCCCAGATTATTTACAGTTTCAGTCTTTATACCCAGATCATGCACCTATTTAGACTTGAATTTGGTGTATGGTGTTAGATGATGGTCTATGCCCAGTTTTTGTCATACTATATTCCAATTTTCCCAGCATTTTTTGTCAAATAGTGAATTCCTAACCCAGTAACTGGGGTCTTTGGCTCATCAAATGTTATGTTACTATAGCCGTTGACTACTGAGTCTTTTGTACACAATCTATTCCATTGATCTGCTAGTCTATTCCTTAGCCAGTACCAGGCAGTATTGAGGACTGTTGCTTTATAATAGATATTAAAATCTGGTATGGCTAGGACACGTTCCCTAACATTACATTAATTCCGTTGATATTCTGGACTTTTTGATCTTCCAAATTAATTTTGTCACTATTTTTCAAGTTCTATAAAGTAAATTTTTGGTAGATTGATTAGTATGGCAGTAAACATGAAATTTAATTTAGGTAAAATTGTCTTTTGTATTATAATAGCTCTACCCAGCCATTTGCCGTTAATGTTTTTTCCAATTAGTGAGATCTGATTTTATTTGTGTGAAAAATGATTTGTAGTTGTATTCATATAGGTACTGGGCTTGTTTTGTCAGGTAGATTCCCAAATAATTTATAATGTCTACAGTAACTTTAAATGGGGTTTCTCTTACTATCTCTTCCTTTTGGACTTCATTGGACATGTATAGGAATTGTAAGCATTTATGTGGGGTTTTTTATATCCTGCAACTTTGCTAAATTAATTTATTGTCTCAAGAAGGTTTTCACTTGATTTTCTAAAATTCTCTAAAAGTCATCTGCAAAGAGTGATAGCTTAGTCTCTTCTTTGCCTAATTTGATTCCTTTGATTTCTTTTTCTTCTCTTTTTGCTACTGCTAACATTCATAGTACCAGAATGAATAAGAGGGGTGATGGTGAACATCCTTGTTTCACCCCTGATCTTATTGAAAATACTTCTAGTTTATCCCCATTGCATATAATACTTGTTGATGGCTTTAAGTTGATGCTACCAATTATTCTAATGAAAACTCCATTTATCTCTATACTTTCTGGCATTTTTAATAGGAGAGGGTGGTGTATTTTGTCAAAGGGTTTTTCTTCATCTACTGAAATAATCATATGGTTTCTGCTAGTTTCATTGTTGATATGATGAATGATACTGATGGTTTTCCTAATATTGAACCATCCTTGCATTTCTGGAATAAATCCAACCTGATCAAAATGTTTTATTCTTATTAAATTTGCTCTAGTCTTTATGCTAATATATTATTAACATTTTTTGTGTCTATACTCATGAGATAGATTGGTCAATAATTTTCTTTTTCTGTTCTGTTTCTCCCTGATTTAGGTATTAGTACCATATTTGTGTCATAAAAATAATTTGGTAGGACTCCTTCCTCATCAGTTTTCCCAGATAGTTTGTAGAGTATTGGGATCAATTAATCTTTAACTGTTTGATGGAATTCACTAGTAAATCCATCTGGCCCTGGGGATTTTTTCTTATGGAGTTCTCTTATAGCTTATTCAATTCCTTTTTCTGAGATGGGGTTGTTTAATCTATTTCCTCTTCACTTAGCCTGCACAACTTATATTTTTGCAAATATATTTCCATTTCTGTAAGATTGTCAAATTTATTTGCATATATTTGGGCAAAATAATTCTTAAGTATTGTTTTAATTTCCTCTTCATTGGAGGTACATTCACCCTTTTCATTTTTGAGACTCAGAATTTCGTTTTCTTCTTTCTTTTTTTTCTCATATTGAATAAGTGTCTGTCAATTTTATAGGGTTTTTCATAAAACCAACTCTTAGTTTTATTTATAAGTTCAATAGCTTTCTTACTTTCAATTTTATTAATCTCTGCTTTGGTTTTCATTATTTCAAATTTAGTATTTAATTTGGGATTTTCGATTAGTTTTTTTAGCTTTTTCAATTGCATGCCTAATTCATTGACATCCATTTTCTCTAATTTTTTCATGTATGCATTCAGAGATAAAAAAACTGCCCCTAAGTACTGATTTTGCTGCATCCCACAAGTTTTGTTATGATGTCCCATTATTGTCATTCTCCTTAATTAAATTACTGATTGTTTCTATAATTTCTTATTTGACCCACTCATTCTTTAGGATTAAATTATTACATTTCCAATTAGTTTTTTGCCTACCTTTCTATGGCCCTTTATCTGAGATTGATGCATTTAATATTTCAGCCTTTCTGCATAGATTTGTGAGGTTTTATGCCCTAGTACACGGTCTATTTTTGTGTATGTGCAATACACTGCTGAGAGGAAGGTATATTCCTTTTTATTCCCATTCAGTTTTCTCCAGAGATCTATCATGTCTAGCTTCTCTAAAATTCTTTTTGCCTCCTCAATTTCTTTCGTGTTTATTTTGGGATTAGATTCATCAAGTTCAGAGAGGGGGAGATTGAGGTCCCCCACTAATATAGTTTTACTATTTATTTCATCCTCTAACTCCTTGTTTTTTCCTCTAGGAATCTGGATGTTATACCACTTGTTGCATATATGTTAAGTAATGATATTGCTTCATTCTAGATGGTGCCTTTTAGCAGGATGTAGTTTCTTTCTTTATCTCTTTTAATTGGATCTATTTTAGCTTTTGCTTTATCTGAGATAAAGATTTCTATCCCTCCTTTTTTTCTTTAGCTGAGGCATAATATATTCTACTCCATCCTTTTTGCTTTACCCTGTGCATATCCCCTTGTTTTAAATGTGTTTCTTGTAGACAGCATATTGTAGGATTGTGGTTTTTAATCCATTCTGCTATCTACTTCTGTTTTATGAGAGAGTTCATCCCATTCACATTCACAGTTATGATTACTATCTGTGACTTTCTCTCCATCTTATTGCCTCCTCTTTTTATATCTTTGTGTCTTCCTTTTTGCTTCTGCTCCTTAAGAGTTTTCCTTTGGACCACCACCTCCCTCAGAATTCTCTCCCTGTTTCCCACCTTATTTACCTACCCTTTCTCCTTGCTACTCTTTCTCTCCCTGCTGACTACTCTCCCCTTCTTACACCCCTCCCACCTTATCCCTCTTATTGCCTGTAGGGCATAATAGATTTTTATTCTTAAAAGAGTATGTTATGCCCTCCTTGAACCGAAACCATTGCTAGTAAATTTCACACACTTCTCCTCTTCCTCCCTTTTTCCCCTCTATTGTTGTGAGTTTTTGTGTCTTTTCATGTTAGAATCTAACCTTAGCCTTGAATGATTGTATTGATCCCTAGTATTGATCCCTCTTTAAATCAGAACCAATGAGAGTAATAATCATATGATGCTCATCAGCTTCCTTCCCACCCATCCAATTTAGTATGTTTTTATGCCTCTTCTTGTGGCATAATTTACCATCTTCTGCCTCTACTTTTCCTTTTCTCCCATTACAATCCTTTTCTTCCCCTTAATAGGTTTTTTTAATCTTCAAATTAGTTCAATTATACCCACACCCTCTTTCTGTGTACATCCCTTTTAAATGTCACAATACTTACAGAAATTTCAGTATTGACAGATATCTGCTTGTCATAAAGGAATGTAAACACTTTGCTTTTATTGAGTCCCAAGTTATGTGCATGTATGAACTTCTGTGTGTGTATGTGTATGTGTGAGTGTATGTTTTCCTTGTTTACCTTTCTATGTCTTTCTTGGGTCTTGTAAGTGGAGATAGAATTTTCCATTGAGGTCAGGCTTTTTCATAAGGAAAATCTGGAGGTCCTTTATTTCATTAAACGACCATCTCCATTCCTGAAAGAATATGCTGTGTAAAAGAATATTACTGTGTAATATCTTGCTGTATAATTGATCCTTGGTTGCAGTCTTACATCTTTTGCTTTACAAAATATCACATTCCATTCCCTCCAGTATTTTCATGTAGCACCTGCTAAATCCTGTGTAATCCTGACTGTAGTTCCACGATATTTGTATTGTTTCTTTTTGGCTTCATTCAGTATTTTCTCCTTGATCTTGTGGCTTTGGAATTTGGCTAGTGTATTTTTGTTTTCAATTCGGGATGTCTTTTAGGAGGAGATTGGTGAAATCTTTCAGTAACCATTTCACCTTCTGATTCTAGGATCTCAGGACAGTTTTCTTTGACAATCTCTTGGAGAGTGCTGTCCAGGCTGATTTTTTCATTATGGCTTTCTGGTAAGCCGATCATTCTTAGGTTGTCTCTCCTGGATCTGTATTCCAGGTAATTTGTTTTTTGAGTGAGATATTTTGCACTTTCTTCTAATTTTTCAATCTTTATGTTTAATTTGACTGGCTCTTGTTGCATCATAGAGTCCGTAGCTTCAAATTGTCTGATTCTAATTTAATAGTGAATTATTTTCCTCAATTAGCCTTTGGAGCTCCTTTTCCATATGTTCAGTTTTCATTTTTAAGGGAAGTATTTTCTCTAGTCAGATTTTGGATGCCCTGTCTTAGTTCTCCAATTTTACTTTTTAAAGATTTGTTTTCTTCAGTGAATTTTTTTTCCAATTCGTTCACAGTAGATTTAATTTTATCTCCTACTTCTCTAATTTCATTTTTTAAATCTCTTTTGTTATCTTCCAAGAAGGCTCTTTGGGCTTGAGAGCAATTCACACTTCTTTCTGTGATCTCCAGTGTGAGTATAGTGTCTGTGTTGCCTTCTGAATTTTGTTGTTCTTGCTCACTTTAAAAAGATTTGATAGATAGCCTTTGCAGTTTCCTTCTTCCCCATTGTGAGCACCTATGTCCTGGATTTTTAGAGTGGAAATCTGCTTCTGGGTTTCCTAAGTATTGAGCTTCTCAGGATGGGAGGCAGGGATTTGGCAGCTGTAGGCTCTGAGTGTGTAGACTGAGTCCAAGACCAGGACTCTCAATGATTCCCCTGAGTTACCTTGAGGCTTACAGAGTAACCTATGGGGCTGGATGGTCTGGATCCTTCAGGTTTCCACCTCTGTGTCTCTGGGCTACAGCTCAGGCAGGCTCAGTAGCTGGAGGCCAGTGGCAGGGCTGCCACTTGCTGATTGGCCAGGTGGTGTTAAAGCACACCTGTACTTTTGTTGTTAGGGTTTGCTGGCTCCACCCTCCGGGGCTTAGACTCGGTGCTGTCTTCCTTCCTCTTTCCTCAGCAACATGCGAGCCTAAGGCTGTTTCCACTAATTCAAGATTTTACTCTGGGTGGGTGATTTAACTCTGGACTTTTCTTGGTCAGGTGTGGGGATCAGAGCAACTTAACTTTATTCCTCTGTCTTGGCTTCTGGACATTTGGGTATATAATTTTACACATATAGATTGCCCCCAGGAAAAGCTGCTGACCCTGCTATGGGCCCCGAGTTATTTCCTACCTGGTTTGATGATCCTCTGTCCTGTGGTGAGACAGCTGCCAACCTCTCCAGCTGTGTGAGTCTGCTGGCTGGCTGGGGCTTTTTCTCAGTCTGCCATACTCTGCTCTCTGATCCATGCTGGTGCAGGGCCCGTGTGCTCCACGTTCTCCTTGCACAGACCTGAGGAGTCACTTTCCTATACTGGAGATCTGCCACATTCCATCTTCCAATGGGTTTTGTCACTCTTAAATCCATGCAAATTCACTTTTTAGCCTTTAGGGACAGAATTGTTGGAGGGTCTTGGAAAAGCTACTGCTTCCTTTCAATCATCTTAGCTCCACGTAAAAGGTGAAATTCTGAGCTGGGAGAGGATTAGAATTAGAGGAGACAGAGAGAGACAGAATGTTTAATCATCTCATATAGAAGAGGATAAGGATAATTGTTACAATGGAGGGGAAGAACAGGAAGGCAAAAAGGAGAGGGTTAACCTTACTCTCATTGAATTTGGCTTAAGGAAGGACTGACATAAACTCTAAAATGGGTGTCTTGCCACACAGGAAAGTAGGGGGAATAGGGATGAGAGACAAGGTGATGGAGGGGAGGGCAAGGTGGGAGGAAGGGTTGCTTGAAGTACACACTTCAGTAAAGGGACAGGGAAAGAGTAGAGATTAGAGCAAGGGAGGGCAGGATAGGAAGGAGGGACATATAATCAGTCTCTCACAGTATGCCCACTGTGGAGATGTCCTGTGTAATTACACATGCACAGCCTTTATTGAATTGATTGTGCTTCCAGTGGGGGTAGGTGACAAGGGAGGAAGGGTAAGAATCTAGAATTTAAAGTTCCATAATCAAATGTTAAAAAATATATACCATCATTATTATTGTTGTTGTTGTTGTTGTTGTTCTTGTTATTTTTATTGACTACATGTAACTGGGAATTAAGATATACAGGTACTGGGGTAGGGAGACTCATCCTGCCCTACCAGAAAGTTAGAGGGGTTTTGGAGCAGGACATAAAAGAGAGCAGATTGGGGAGGGGCTTTACACTGTGATCGCTGTTTTGGGGTTGAGGCTAGGGGAAAAATGGAGAGAAAATTTGTAACTCAAAATCTCATGGAAATGAATGATGTAAACAATAAAATAAATAAAATAATTATTTTTAAAAAGGAAATATATCTGTGTTTCCATGGAATAGATTACACATATAGTACACATTAATAACGGACCATAATAATCTACTGTTTGATAAACACAAAGATCCAGGCTCTTGTTGTACGAACTCAACATTTGACAATCATTACAGGGAAATCTGGAAAGCAATTTAGTAGAAACTATCCATAGACCAATATTTGGCACTATCTATCAAGGTAAGTTCAAAATGGATGAATTTCTTAGATATAAAAGATTATATAAATAAATTAAGGGAGTATGGGAAAATCTACCTCACAGATATATGGATGAATTGAGAGAAATTAAAATATTAATACCTAATTATTAAATTAGGATTAAAGTATTTCCCTTTATTTCCTCATTCAGGGACCAGTCCCTGTAGATCAATCAGTCTCTGAAGAACATTATTCATAAATGAGATTGCCCAAATCTTCCAGGTACATGATTTGTGATCTTGGATGGGGACCTATCCAAATATAAAATCTTACAAACAGAATACAATCTAGGTGAACTCTTGACTTTAGGAAGTAATTCTATGTCCTTCTACCTCCTCTGTTAGATTCTAGGGAAACCCAGCTTATTAAGAACAAAATCAAATAGGTCTGCATAAAGATGGATTCCTTTGTCTCAATTGCTAGAGGTGACAAAATATCACTGTCAAATCACATTCTCAGCACCAGGAGCTGATGACTTTTTTTTAGCCCACCTCCTCAGTTGAAAGTTCACTATATCATTGATTGTTCACCAGTGAGGATTCATTTTCACCTGCAGGAGTACCTTCTTTTCCAAAGGTATTTGAGCATTCAGGGATCTTCATGGTTTTTTCCCTTGGCTATTGAGAGAAACCATTGATTATCAATTTATGGATTATTTGCTAGCCCAATTCATAAATTGATTATTAATTAACTTAATAACTCTCTCAGGCTTTTCATTCACCTCTGAGTAAAACGTTTATGATAAAAAAACACCTTGAGATGATTATTAAAATTAAAATAGATCATTTTTATTACATGAAATTAAAACTATTTTGCAGAAACAAAATTAATGCAGCACAAAGAAGAAGAAAACTGGAAACTGGGGTGGGGAGGAGGATTTATAGCAAGTTTCTCTGATAAAAGCCTCATTTCACAAATACATAGGATATTGAGCAAAATTTATAAAATGTAGGAGGCATTCCCTTGTTGAAGGACATGAACAGGCAGTATTCAGAAAAAGAAATCAAAGTTATCAATAGTCATGTGGAAAAATGCTCCAAATTACTACTGACTAAATAAATGCAAATTAGAACAACCCTGGAATGTCACCATGTAAGTATAAGTTTCATTAACATGACAGAAAAGGGAAATCAAAAATTCTCCTGAGAATATAGAAAAAAATGGGACACAGATATTTGCGCATTATTGATGGAGTCTATCCATTCCAGAGAACAATTTAGAGCTACATTAAATGGGTTATAAAACTTTGCATAACCTTTGACTTAGTAATACCACTACTTTAATACCACTCTTTTCCCCAAAAAGATCAAGGAAAATAGAAAAAGGACTTATTCATCCAAAAATATTTATTTCATCTCTGTTTGTGGTAGCAAAAGATTGGAAACTAGGGGGACATCTATCAATTGGGGAATAGATAAACAAATAATGACATATGATTATTATGGAATACTATTGTTATATAAGAAATAATAAGTAGGATGGTTTCAGAAAATCTTGAGAAGACTTATACCAACTCATGCAAAGTGAATTGAACAGAATCAGGACAGCATCACTGTAAACAATAATAGCAATATTTTAAGGATGGTCAACTTTGAAAGTCTTAATTACTCTGATCAAAATAATGATCCCTGACAATTTCAGAGGACCCCTCATGAAACGTGCTATCCACCTCTGGAGAGAGAACTCTACTCATGAATTCTGAATAGAGGCTGAAGCATGCCTTTTTTTCAAACATTATTTTGATTGTTTTGTTTGATTTGTGTTTTCTTATGCAATATGACTAATATGGAGCTATATTTTTGCATTATTTCACATGTATTTTCAAAATAAAATTACTTTCCTCCTTAAGGAGGGGTCACAAGTGAGAGCGAAGAAAATTTGCAACTCAAAATTTAAAAATATATTTCAAAATATGTACATACAATTGTGAAAATCTAACAAAATTAATAAAAATTATCTAAAAATAAAAAGACATAATCATCCTTGGTACTCACATCTCTTAAGTACCTTCAGTGTCCTCTGTCCTTCTCACTAGTGACCTGGAAGACAGAGCAAAAAACTCCCCAAAGCCTCCATTTGTAGAGGACTCCCCCACCAACCATATTTACACATTCCACCTACCTGCAGTCTTTTAGATTTGACTACATCATGCCTCCACCATGCCTTGCCCTCCTCCTCCTCCTTTCTTCCAACTTTCTAGCTTTCGTTGGCATTCAGTCTTCATCATTAGATTTTAAGCTCCTTGATTGAGGACTGTCTTTTGTATTTATATCCCTAGTGCTTAGCACTCTACTTGGCACATAGCTTAACAAATGTTTATTGGCTCACTAACCCTACTTCCTTCTCCCTGGAACCTTTGGTGTATCCAGTCAGGGGACATATCCTAACCTTAGAAATTCCAAATGAAAAAATTCATTTATTTCTTCACAAATTGACCCATTAAATAATTCTGCAAAGTCCTCCTATTCACCCGATCCCAGCAATTAATCCAAACAAGAATATTTAATAAAGGAACAGTTAGAATGATTGAATATGTAAGTATAGCCACTCCAAAACACAGAAATTTTACTAACACTATGTTCATCCTGGTCTGGCTCATTCAAGATTGATATATTTAAAAGTGTCTGAGAATCTGTTTATTCTGGTTTGGTACATTGGTGAAAGAATTCAATTCCATTTTCTGTCTTGGGTAGAAAATGTTGTACCTAACTACCATAAGCCACTCAGTATTAGCCTGAAGTTCTGGGGAGGGTTGGTTTCCTAGCATGTTGGGGATTCTGTTAATATAAACCAACAATTGTAGTGAAATATATTGGTACCTATCTTCTTATTTTCTTTCTGTGTGTTTGTACCACCAGTGCTTGGTAAATAAACTTTGAAGTTTTGTAAGATAGGAATGGATCTCTGCCCAGGAATAAATTGGCACAATGTCAAAATCGCATAATACATTTTAAGATGATCCTGGAGAGTTTCTAATAAGTTGAAACAGAAGAAGAGGGGCTAAAAATGGAGATCATTTAAAAGCATATGTTGATTTCACAGTTCCCATAAATCCCTATATATTTTCTATTGTGATGAAACTGAATTTGCCTACTCCTGCAACATCCAGTAATATGAGCAATGCATAATGCCTTGTGTAACAACATTCACTAGCAGATTCCCAAAAGAATGCTACTGTGAACAGCTTTTAAGATTCAAATTACACTGTAATAGTGAACACTCTGTTTATTCCATTACAAATCAAGGCAAACATTTACAATATAATATTCATGAAATTACATCTTATCACAGAGAGTCATAATGTGGTGTTCATAACAGCTTAATATTAGAATGGCCCCACAGTTTTCACTACAGTGGCCACAATATTTAGAACAAGAAACAAAAGAATAATCATCTGGTTTCCCTAAGGGGAAAACCCTTCTCACTTAATCATTCATTCAATCAATTCACAATATATCAATCTTCCACTCATGGGGCAACCATTAACTTAATCAGTCATGACACAATAATCAAACTTTCACTCATGGGACAACCATTAACTTAATCAGGCACTAATCCAGATTCCCAATGACTAAATATCATTAGTCACTATACAATAATCAGAAAAAAACACACAATCCCTCCACCCCTTGGTGCCAAAAAACCTCAGTTTCATCCAAGGGGAGGCCTTTTCTTCATCTTGACTCTGGGTGGTCTCTCTAATTCCCTGGATCCCCTTCCATGGTCACAACTCCCTCCTGAATCCATCAAACAATCACCTGGATACAGAAGCAGACAGCTCCCAGGTCCTTGTCCAGTCCTCAGGGTAATCCCAGGCATACATCAAAGTTCACAGGGTCCAGCACATCTCAAACCCTTCACCACTTCTCTTGCCTGGAATTCAAGGATCAGCCAGGCCATGAACAAACAGTCTTTTCCTGGTCATGCTTCTTTAGTCCTTTAGCAGTTCAGTTGTCTCTAGGACCCTGTATCTGCAAGCACCCGAGCATACCCAGGGCAGCTGCTAGCACAGGTTCTTGCATCTGCTTTACTAAAGGAAAGCAACAAAATGGGTTAACAATCTTTCTTTAATCAAACAAACATATCATTTACCTAGTTCAGGTGAAAAAGTCAGCACCTTGAACTCCAGAGAATACAAGCACAAGTTACAAAGACAAGTTACAAGCAGACCAAGAAACAGATCAGCAGATGAGCTTCCAACCATCTGACCATCACATCCATTACCTATTCAAGTTACCAGAGAGGGAAGCATAAACATCTGGGTTTTTCAAAGCCAGGGGGCTCAATAGCTTCCCAGAGTGTCATCTGGCCAAATCACACAACTCTTCTCAAAGTGAGCCCCAAAGTAAACCTCACATCAGGGTGTATATAGATTTCTCCTGGGTCAGAGAATGCCACA
>JAQQSW010016830.1:0-11588 GCA_028646575.1 Pseudocheirus occidentalis | reverse complement strand
AAAAGGGAACAGATTGTGGGAGGGGTCTTACAGTGGGATCAATGTTCTGGACTGGGGGGTAGGGACAAAAAGGGGAGAAAATTTGTAACTCAAAACCTTGTGGAAATGAATGATGTAACCAAGAAAATAAATTACAATTTTTTTAAAAAGGCAGCATCAAGTTGTGGATAGAGAGCTAGCCTGGAAGCCAGAAAGTCCTGAATTCAAGTCATTCCTCTCACCCATCCTGACTTAGTGAACTTGGGCAAATCATTTACTGCCTCAGTGCTCTGGGCAACTCTCTAACATTCTAAGCCCCAAAGAGCTTATTGAATTCCTTTGGGAGAGGGAGTTAGCCTGTTTCAATAAACCAGATCTACTCCCTATCCTATTTTTAAAAACTAATTTGACAACAGTATGGAATTATGGGAGTGGGCAATCATGGTTGGTGGTCATGGGTAGACAACAACCAAGGCAATGCAGCAGTCTAGCCAGATGGGGCTGATGATATGAAAAGGAACTTTGAAGCACAATTTTAAAGTCAAAAGGAAAGCCATAAAAGCTTAGAAACTATTGTCCAGTATGTGAGATGGATTCCATTATTTTCTGTGTCCTTCTTCTCTTTCCCTTCAAATATACAGTGAGTCAAATAAGGTTAGAATGATGACTATCAGCCTGATGAAAAATACAAGGACAAGTTGCCTTCTGAAATTATGAATGGAAGCCAAAATATGTTTCATTATTAAGTTAATATCCTCTTTATTGAGAGTGGGTCAACAAGAGCATAGGCTGATTTAGCTATACAAAAAATGGACTTTGAAATACAGACTAATAAATTTAACAGTCTAAGATCAATCATTCACATCAAAAGTAGGTACAAAGAAAACAGCACAGCATGAGCAGAACAAATAGCAATAGAAAATTTCAAAGGATTTAAAGGGAGTCCTAGAGAAATTCTATAATGGAGGTTCAGGGTCATAATTGAAAATAGGCTTGTCTTTCCTTTCCCTCTTCTTCCTAAGGAGCAAGATCTGGTTTGGACTCATTTTGGATTTCTGGACCCAGCTTACTGTGCTTTATTTAGTAATTGTTTGATAAATATTTATTGAATGGAAATGAAGAGCAACTCTTCAAGGACCATATTAGCTTGTATGCACTAGGGCTATAAGGGTCATGGTTATGTGAACTTTGGAGAAACTGAGGTCCTTAAATATCTTATTGAATTACTTAGAATAGAGAAGATTGTAAAGTAACACAAAGTTCATAGGATCATAATTTTTATAGCTGAAAGGCAAGAGAGAGATCAACCAATCCTCTTCCCTGGTTTTGAGATGAGAAAATTAACATTAGACTTGCAGTAAAGGGCAAAGTCAGAATTTGAATCCAACTTTTCTTGCATCAAATATAGTTATGTAATAATCATCATAGAATGCTAGCTTACCCTTCACAATTCTCCCAATGTAAGAGAGAACCTCCTTTCTCACAACCACTACAACAAATTTTGTTTTAGCTAATTGTGGTCATCCTTATATTCCTGCGCTATATCCATTCAGAGAATTTTAACTTCATTCTGCATTGAAATAATCAAAAATATACCTCAGTCCTCCCGAGTTTCTGCTGAATGAATATTCATAGGACTGATAGATCCACTGAAAATGTTACAATAGTATGTTTCATAAAGCTTTGGCTATATTTCTGTCAAAAATTTCAATGACAATCATAATTATTCAGAGCATTGTGTAAAGGATCTCCTGGTCTCCATCAAGAACAAGCTACTAGTTAAACTTCATAACTGTTCCTTTCCACTTTACAAAAACTGGCTGATGGGTTTTCCCGATGATAGACTTACAAATTTGAGGTATTTGAAAAAATGTGCTTTATCCCCTGTTTCACAAGGTACAGCTGTTTTACATGTAAAAAGCCTGGGGCACTGGGAAAAGGTTTATGGTCTTTTAATATTACCACATATTTCTTCATTTTGGTTTTTTTTTCTTTCCTCAACCTCAAGCTACTGTGATTGAAGTTAGTGACTTAGATTACATTTAGCGGATCCTTGTTTTAACGTATTATTTGAGGACCATGACACGGAATTGCTGTTTGGGTGAAACCCCTTATGCTGAAGTCGGGTGGGTACTTGAGTAAACAAAATATTTTTCTATAGAGTCCTGTCTTATGTATGATTCCTCTCTAGAATGAAATGTGTTACAGTAGGCAGCAAGATAGTTCAATGGATAGAGAGCTGGTCCAAGATCTGAGTTGAATTCCAGCTCAGACCCTTTGTAGTTATATGCTTTGCACTTAACAGTGTCTGTCACATAGTAGATGCTCAATAAATGTTTGTTGACCAACTAATTAATTCTGTGCAAGTCATTGAACATCTGTCTGCCTTAGGTTGCGAAACTGTAAATTGGGGATAATGATAGCACCTACCACACTGTGTTATCATGAGAATCAAACCAGGTATTTGCAAAGTGCTTAGCACAGTGTCAGGAACATAGCAGGCCCAAAACCCTTCATTCCCTGCTTTATTTTTCTTTCTTTTCTTTCTCTCCATCTTCTTTCCTTTCCTTCTCCTTTTAATTAAGTCAATTAAATATATCCATTAAATGTTTCTATTTGTGTATAGGAGGAAAGCCCAAGAGCAAAGAATACTAAGTTGATCAAGTAAATTTCTGGACACCTTTACATAGAAAGAGGGAAGGCGAAGGTATTAACTTTATCCAGCAAACATTTTTACAGCTAAACTGCTTTGTTTACTTGAACTGTTACTCCCCTCTCCCCCTGCCCCATATCTCCTAGACTTAGACTATGTCTACCTAACAGAGTAAGTAATAGAAGTGAATCATTTGACCCATTTGGCATTTATCTACCTGGATATCACACAATTACAAGATACGAGTTGCAAGGGAATCATTGTCCATCAAGTACCTTGAAACTCATATTCAAAAGGTGTCCTTGCTACAGTATTCTCAATAAATGGCCATTGAAGCCTCTTCTTGAAAGTCTCCTAGTAGAGGACACCTGTTACCTCATGAAGTAACCCACTCCACTTTTCAATGACTTCAATGCTTAAGAAGTTGGGGGTTTGTGTTGTTATTAGTGTTATTTTCCCCCTCTTATATCAATCCTAAATTGACCTCTTTGCAATACCCATTCAGTTTCTGCCCTATAGGGTGAAAGGAATAAGTTCATCCCCTCTTCTGCATGATGAAAAGATTTTAGTACGTTCCATGGAGCACTTTATGAAATTAGAAAGTAGTTACTGAAGACTCAGGATTAACTAAGTCAGATTAGGAGTTACCAGGATGCCTATAATTTTGATGTGGAAACCCTCATCCCTCTTAGGACACCCCAGCAACCCAACCTAGGCCCACATAAAATTCCCCACTTGAGAATGCTTCCCCAAAGAACTTGCTATGCTATCATAGGACCTCCCAAAAGACAAGGTAGGGAGGATTGTTTGCCAGCACTAGTCTTAAAAGGCAAGATTTTTAAAATATCCATTGCCATTTGTTCTAAAAGGTAATAATCAGAAGGAAATGTTTATGATACTTCTCGTCAGAAGAGTTGTATGAGTATTAAGGTACTGCCTAAATGTATTGCTTTTAAAAATTATTGTGTAAATATGGTCATGGAATAGCATAGAAGTCACTGATTGACTGAATGACTGTTACCTGGCCAGCTCATTGCCTTTCCTATGGTACATTTTCTGAATTAAGTCTTTTATACCACTCTGACATTGTTTGATTACGCACTATGGAGGAATTGCTCTTATGTACTTTGTACTTTTAAACTCTTATACTTTACTATTTTCTAAACATATAGCCAACATCTTTTCTACCACTAGTTTTTGTTCAGAGTTTTTAACGTGTAAATACCATTAATGATAGAAGGGGGAATATTGAACTAGCAGTGAAGAGAGCTGGGTTTGAATTCCTTCTCTGCCATATTAGCTAGTTACATAACCTTGGCCATCTTTTTTTTCTTACCACTTTGGTCCTCAGTTTCCTCGTTTGTAAAATGAGGTGGATTATCATGATCACTAAATCTTCCTTCAGCAATTAGTTTCTGAGTTGAATAAAACCAAAGCGTATTAATATTGCATGTGGTATAATGGGAGAGGACTGAAATGGAGGCAGATCACCTGGGTTCTAGTTTGAATTATTCTATTAAGGAACAGTTCAACCTTGGAAAAGCCCCTCTGAACCCCAGTTTCTTCACTTGTTACAGGAGGGAATAGGAATGTCTCATCTCTGAGGTCCCTTCCTGCTGATACTCTATGTTACTCTTTTCATTTAGGTGATTTGATGATTATAAAATGTTCTTATTTCCCTTCAAAAGTCACTCTTGGGTAAGCAACACAAAGTATGACTGCTTCCATGCACTAAGGGTGAGGATGAAAATTCAGGGATCATTAACAGACTGCAGAAGAAGGATGAAGGACACAGAGGGAGTAGGTATGTATTTTCTACCACCATACCCTGTTGATTGCTGCTGGAAAAGGAAGAATCACCTTACCTCTCAGGGATGCCTTGGACCACTACTAAAATTCATATGCTGTGTAGCTCCTGAACTTCCTTGTGAGTAGAATTCTGTGGAATATCAACCTGAAATAGTTGTATAATCTCAAAATTATATCTATGATGGTTGCATTTTGAAGAGACAGACCTGGAAATGAGAATCCTGTATGATTTACTAACTCTTCTGAGAAGAAATATTCATTTGCAATTTCATGGAAGAACACCCCCTTCCACAACCCTCAATCCCATCCCCTAGCTAAACCAGAATAACCTATTCCTTATGAATAACTTTAATTTCTTCCAAATGGATAATTCACATGAAGTGAAAATGCAGAAAATGAACCCAGTAATCCATCTAGATGGTACATCTGAAGGAAAAGAAAATGAATTCTGCGTGTGTGTGTGTGTGTGTGTGTGTGTGTGTCCATCCCTGTTTTTTGCACTTCAGGAAAATAAAGATTCCAGGCCACCACAAATTAGAGTCGAAATTATTTCCTTTTGAAAAAGAACTCCATTAATAATTTTATAGTTTCTTATAAAATTAACATCATTATTTTCTTGTTAATTGTAGCATGCAAAAGGCCTATAAGGAACTATGTACAACACTAATTATTTGAGATACAAAGAATGATGAAAACAAGGAAGAGTCCCTACTCCATAATCCTGGAGAAGACAGAGAACCACAGGAGTTTATTGAGTCAGAGTGGGGACTGATATGGTAAGGCCTGTGTTTTAGGAAGATTACTTTGATTGCTGAGAGGAAAATGAATTGAAATAGTAAGAAATTCAAGGCAGGGAAACCAACCAGAAGACCAATACAGTCATTCAGGTGTGAGGTAATAATAGCCTGCTCCAGGATAGTGATATTGTTAGAGAAGAGAGAGGGACATATGCAAACGTTTTGAAAATCAAATGCACAGAAACCCAAAACCTTCCCTTGATTATCACAATTTCCAGTTTTAGTCAATAAGACATGTAGCAGTACTGTGCTCCTGAAAACGATGTGTGCTGGGGCTTTGAAATCTTCTTAATGTGCCTTTTATCATTGGACTTTAATTCTGACCTTCTCAACCCTCCAATATTCTTGACCTCCATTGAGAAAATTCTTGTTGATTTATGTAATAGATCTATGTTGTAAGCATGAGAACATGAATTAGTACGTTGAACTCATTTTTTACTTGTAATCTAATTTTACATTATGAATTTCAGTGCCAGAGGTAAAGGCTAACACACTACCTTGTGCTCCTTTGCTACCCTCAATTCATCTTTTAGGTCCAAGGTTATTTTTATGAAAAGAAAGTAGAACTAATTTTATTAATATTATCTTCACAATTATTATTATTTTTGTATTTACATCTGAATTGGGGAGATGTAGAGTTAACTAATTAATGTCACTCTAAGATAAGTTAATTTATTGCAAAATCTTATTAAGAGTTAAACCTTAATAAGTCTGCCCCAGAAAAGACAAATTATAGTGTGTTCAGAGGCCCCTTGGAATTTCTCATTGAGTCTAGGCCTAAGAGACTTGCAAAGTGGGGCAGTCATCACACATCTGCATTCTTTCAATTAAAGAAAAGCATGGAGCATATATTTAGAGAGAACCACAATGAGATCATCCTGGATTAGGGGGAAAGTCACCAAAATAAAACTCAGTTCTGTTTTCCCCTGGCAACATTTAAAGAGGGCAGCATTAGAATTCAAAGAGCCTAATAGTGAGATGTCCTTAACTCTTATAAAGAAAAAAAGATGAGGAGAAAGGCAACCTTGTCCCATCCCTGAAACCAAACAGCCTACAATGTTATGTTGCGCATGACAGGCCCTCAGTAAATGTTGGAATGAGTTGTCCTTTAACAAGTGTCTTAACCTCTCTGGCTCACAAGTGTTTTCCTCCTCAAAAAGGAGTAATTTGACCAGATGATCTTATGAGGACACCTCTATTTTTAACAATGAAGGCCAAATACTGTTTGAATTTTATCTTCATAGAATATTAATAATAGTGTATTTCCCCATTAGACTGTAAGCTCCTTAGAGACAGGGACTGCCCTTTTCATATTTGTATCTCTAGCGATAGCTCATTGCCTGGAACATAGTAGGATCTTAGTAAATGTTCATTGTATTGAATTGAACAGTCATTTGAGATGAATGTCCCAGTTAGAATTGTTTCCATTTTATAGACAGGGAAATGAAAGCTGAGTGAATACTAAATCAGTGTTACCCAGCAAATGAATATCTGAAGTAGATGAGATTCAAACCTAGCTCTTCCTGCCTATAAGTGTAGGTCCTTTCCAGATGTTAGGCTTCCTCTCTACTAGCCAACTTTCCCTTCAGAATTTTGAAGTCAGAGAATTCTAGACAGAACAGTTTAAATGGGGACGGCTAGGTGGTGCAGTGAATAGAGCACCAGCCCTGGAGTTGGGAGGACCTGAGTTCAAATATGACCTCAGACACTTCACACACACACAGACGCACACAGACACACACACACACACACACACAAAACTAGCTGTGTGACCTTGGGCAAGTCACTTAACCCCAATTGCCCTACCTTCCCCTCTCGAAAAAAAAAAGGATAGTCCAAATGGAAAACAAAATGGGTGGGAGAGGAAGGAGAGAAAATGAGAAAAGAATGGATGGAAAGAGGAAGGAAGAATGAGGAAAAGAAAAGTGGGATGTTCCTTGTTATAATAGTAGACAACCCATCAATACAGAGTCTCTAAAAACTTATCACATTATCCTTTCCCCTAAATGTGCCTTCTACAAATTTCTGAATTGTTATTGAGGGTACTGCTGTCAAGGAAATTAGGTGGCATGACAGACACAGCAACCAGTTCTGGAGTCAGGAGGACATGAGTTCAAATCTGGTTTTAAACATTTACTAGCTGTGTGACCCTGGGTAAATCACTTAACCCTGATTGCCTACATACATACATACATACATACATATGTACATACATACATACATACATATATACATACTACTGTCCTTCTAGTCATCATTATTGATAACCTGAAAGGTATCTTTTATTTATTCCTGCCCCTCTGTAATGGTAATGGATTTTGGAGATGCCCCTGTACTGGTTTGGTTTTTGGGTTGAGTGTTAAAACCCAGAGCTTGTGATCCCCACTTGTGGGATGGACTTGTTGACATGAAGGGAAAAGGCTGAACTGGAAGGAACTGTGAATTGGGAGAGAGGCCCAAACCGAGAGGAGGCCAGAAGGACTTTTGGAGAGCAGTATCCCGTATCCTGGAGCCTGAGTTGCTGAGAGAAAGACTGCTGAGAGCCCATTGGAGCTGCCTAGGACTTTTGAGAACTGCCACCTGGAACTGCTAAGAACTAAGGAGGCATGGCTGTGATGCCAGTATTTTGTCTGTCTGTTTTGATGTTGTTTTGCCAGATTCACCTGATGGTGAAGGACAGTGCTGCTGTTGTAGAGGTCCTGGAACCTGGCTGTTGGTTCAGAAGCCCTAAAGGAGGATTTTCTTATGGTACCTTCACAGAAATCCTGGGAAAGGGCCTTACTGATGTTTTCAGTGGATCTGAGACTGACTTGATGAGGACACTGGCAATGGCTTTCTTGAGCCTTGTCTCCCAAGGAACTGAGATTGCTCAGGGCTTTCCTTGGGTTTTCAATGCTGAGATGATATCTTAACCTTGTTATGGCTTAAGGGTGGATGGCCTTTTGTGCTCTCCTGCCCTTTTTGAGAAAGTGCTTGGTGTTAATGGATGGTATTGTAATTACTTTGTGTCCAGGGGTGGGAAACCTTTGGCCTTTTTGTTCTCTGTGACTGACCAAATGAATGTACTTTGTTTGTGGTTGGAAACTGATCTCCATTTGAGAAGAGACTTGGACTGACTAACTGAATATACTGCCTGGGGGGGAGTAGTATCCGGATTGAATTGAGAACTTACTTGCTAAATGAATGAGTTATACAGTATTTTGACTTTATCTGTTCTGTGAATGTTTGCTGAATAAATGGGGAAGTTAGTGCTGGTAATCTAAACCTTGGAATTTGCCTTTGCTTGGCATTACACCTTCACATCCCATTGCAACAAGTGCTCAAGTCTTGTCCTATATACCTTTCCATGATACCTCTTTTATCATCCCTTACTCCCTACTCATATGTGAAGTACCCTAGCTGAGACCCTTACTGTCAAATTTTGCTATGGGCTTTTAGTTGATCTACCTGCCTTCAGTATCCCCTTTGGTACTTCTCTCCTTTACACAACTGCCTGGTCTTCCTGAGGAACAAGCTTATCCATGTCACTTTTCTCCTTGAAAAACCTTCAGTGATTCCTTATCACTTCTAGGAGAAAAGCATAAAGTCCAAGACTTTAGAGCTTTTTAAATTCTTTCACTTCACATTCTTTTCTACACTAATTGTCTTCCTTTCTTCTTCATACAATGCTGACCTATCTATTCCCTGATCTCACCTCTGTGCATTCTCCCATGCTATGTCCCATGTCTAGAATGCATCCTCTCTTCATCTCTACTTTTCAGAGTTATAGGGTAATAGAGAGCTGGAAGGGACCTTAGAGGCCACTGAATCCAACCTTATTATTTTACTGATAAATTGGAGGTATAAAGACGTGCCCAAGGTCACCCAACTGGTGTCTGAGGTGGGATTTGAAACTTGGTCTTTCTGATGCTATATCACTTTATCCACTCCCCTATGTTACTTCTCTAATATTTTCTTCCCTAAAGGCTTAGTTTAGCTCACTGATAATGTTTCTTTAATCCTCCAAATGCTAATGCTGTTTTGTTTTGGTTTTTTTTTCCTCAAATTGATTCCTATTTACTTAACTGTATATTTGTTTTATCTCCTGGGATGATGTAAGCTCCCTCAAGGCTGAGAATATCTTATTATTTTATCCTTGGGACCCAAGATGATGGTTTGAGCATAAAAATATGGAATAAATATATGAATTACATGTAAGAGTCCCTATTCTCCACTTTTAGGTCCCCTGACAATATAAAAGAATGCTTCTTATCAGGACCCTGACTTAGCCAGATAGGAGACAAGATGAGAACAGGAAAAAGAGAATTAAAGCATTAGTACAGCAATGATATACATGTTTCTTTTTCTTCCTAAACATTTTTCTTCTTATCTTAGGTCCTGTTCATTTATTATCCTTCTCTAATGCCCCTAAAAGGAGTTACTCTGCAGACATCACTTTGTGATATTCCTACTCTATGAAGCTACATTAATTTCCCATACCTGTTTTGCCTTTCTCTTGCTGGCAGTGCTCAACATCAGGGAATATTTTGCTACAGGCTCCTAAGAAACATTATTCATATTAACAGATGTTTAAAATTAAAGAGTACATGGCATAGTGAAAAACAAAGCAAAACACTGAATTAGGAATCAGGGGAAAAAAAAGGTGTTCTGGGACTAGCTTTGCCATTAATTTGTGTTGGGACTTTAGGCAAAATATTTCAACTTTCTTGGCCTCAGTTTCAAAGTTTAGGAGAGATTAAGACAGGTGACTCTAAGACTCTTCAGGGTCTAACATTTGAGAATAGTGATCCGAAGGTTGACCGAGGGAGAAGAATAGAAATCCTGGGTATATTTCTGTGCTGAGATTTAAAAAAATGTAGTATGAATCAGTGATTATAGCAGAATTTATTAAATGTGTGCCATTAAATGATGTGAGTTCCATTTGCATGGAGCATTGATTCTGGAGGGTCTAAGGATTGTAAATTTTTTACACCACTTTGTATGTGTGTTTTCTGTAGATTCATTACTTAGGAGTTTGACTCTCTTTATCCCAAGATATATTCAATGTAATTACTGTTCAGTCACTGATACCAATTTATGACTCCTGTACCTCTCCCACTGATGTTCCTTAGAAATACTAAAAAATCACATAATCACATTGGACTGATGTAACTGCTGGTGGTTGTGTGTGTGTGTGTGTGTGTGTGTGTGTGTGTGTGTGTGTAACAGCATAGCATTAAAATGTTATGTAAACGTATTTGTATCACCAAACTCAAAGCAGTGTTTTTGGTCTTTTGGAAGTTAATTCACATCTCAAGGCATTGAATTACTACTAAAAAGAACAAAACTCTCTATGATCCTTCCAAACATCCCAGAGAGGATGAAAACAAATTTCTCTTCCTCACCCTATCAGCTTCCCTTTAATTTGTCTCATTTACCTCAGAGTCCTCATCTTCAAAGGAAGTTTGTATCATTTTGAATTAAGTTCAACCAAAGCAAAGCTTTCAAACTGACTTGGACAGAGTTGTTATAAAGTGTGTTACTTTATTCCTCCTGGTCCTAAAGTTTACAGGTTTACTTATGATCGAAGGAGAGGAGAGTTTGATATAACAAACTGTAAATTTACCAGAGCTTATGATAGAGGTTGCAGAACTGGCAGAGTGCTCCGTCAGCCACTGGAATGTAGTCAAACAACCAGGATGGAAAATAATGATAGCTAGCATTCCAATAGCACCTACTATGTGCTAGGCACTGTGCTAAGTGATTTACAAATATTATCCCATTTGATCCTTACAACAGTTTTTTGAGCTAGGTGTCATCAATATTCCCATACCTGAGGCAAACAGAAATGATTTGCCTAGGGTCACACCGCTCATAACTGTCTGAGGCAAGCTTTGAACTCCTCCTGTCTTCCTGACTCCTGGCCAAGCCCTCTAGTCACTGTGCAGCCTACCTGCCTCCTTTCCACCTCAAGGCTTTTTTGGTGGGGTCTTATTTTATGGGGCATGAATTGGAGGCTTTTTTCTTAATCCCATAATTTTATATCTTTGTCTCAGTGAAGAATGCTTGAAAGAATAATATCTACCCTGGGGTGGAAGATAGGCTTTTAATTTTTCTCACTGGAATAATTTTTATGGGGAAAATTTCTCATTTGAATAAATGTCTGTGACTAGGCTACAGGAAAATAATTTTGTCCTTGAGAGAGACTAAGAGAGAGCTTCTGACCAACAGTATACTGATCAATCCCTCAGACTCTAGCAGTTCCAAGAAACATGATGGAGGGATTGAAGGAAGGAAGGAAGGAAGCAAGGAAGGAAGGAAGGAAGGAAGGAAGGATAGGAAGGAAAGGAAGGAAGGATAGGAAGAAAGGA
>JAQQSW010016829.1:0-11588 GCA_028646575.1 Pseudocheirus occidentalis | reverse complement strand
CAATGAATTTAAATGAATTTCACTTAGGTTATTTAAGATAAACAAAGAAAGGAAAGAAGGAGGGAAGAAAAGAAGGAATGAAAGAAAGAAAGAAAGAAGGAGAGAAAGAAAGAAAGAAAGGGAGGAAGGAAAGAAGGAAGGAAGGAAGGAAAGAAGGAAGGAAGGGAGGAAGGAAGGAAGGAAGGGAGGAAGGAAGGAAGGAAGGGAGGGAGGGAGGGAAGGAAGATTTTAAACAAAAGTTGACTTTATTCTGGACCCTTTAACATTGACATTGATGATACGTGGAACACTGATTAGCTAAATCAGGAATTCTGACCATTGATCCTTCCTTATTGCCAATCACCTTCCTAAGTGTCTCTTCTTAGAAAACTAGAACCAGATTCCTCAAAGCATGGAAACCTCAATTGTGGCTTGGAAACAATTTGATAGTATAGTCAAATGACTCCAACTCCAGTTTTTCAATGTATCCATGATTACACTGATATTGTTCACTTCTCCAACTATGCTGACTACAGCCTATCTATGCCTGTCAGTACCTCAGAATCCTTCCATACATTCACCAGCCTGCACCCAACAAGAATGCATTGAAATTCACACAAGCCAAATCAATGCAAAATATAGAGATGAAACAGGGAAGAGAAGAAGGGAAGAGATAGAGCACTGAGAGAAAGAGACATGTAAGAAAAGAGAGGAAAATGATAGCTAAGCATTAAGCAGGAATGAACAATATGGAAAAGGGCCATGAAAAAGATATATCATGGAAACTAGGGAAAGAGCAATTAGAAGAAAGTGTTGGTCTTCAATTATTACATTGCAGAATTGTCAGTGAAGATGAGGATAGAGAAAATAACTGTTCAGTTTGAAAATTAAGAGTTGATGTATGAGATAAAAGAAATACCTGTGGAAGAGGTATGTATTGATAGATATCTGATAACTAGATTTCTGGGGCAGGAGGGAGGGGAGAGGCACACAGCACATTTTTAAGTTTAAGCTGCATTATTAACATTTTCCCTATTATATTCTTAAACAACTGACAACAAGAAAAAAAATCAAGCCCTGATTTATAAATGCTTATACTGATCATTTAATAATCAGTCTCTAGAGAGAGTATAAGCCAGCTATATAGCATAGGATATGTATTCAAATGCTACCTCTGATGTTTTCTGCCTTTATGAACTTGGAAACCATTTGTCCTCTGAGTTTCTTCAATTGTAATGTGAAGGAGTAAGAGTAGCTAGCCTCTGAGTCCCTTACAGTTGTAAATCTACAACCCCATGGTCCAATGATTCTCTTGGAATGAATAGGTTAAGTTGAGTGGTGGGATCAGATGTTGGCAGGGGGAGCATGGGAAAAGAAGGGCTAAATGAGAGTATATAATGAGTTTAGATTACTTTTTCTAGTGGGAGCTGGAATCAAGGGCACTAAATGAGAAGTTTAATGTGTCAAGAGCATAAACCATCCAATAGTGAACGTTGAGTAGGAAGATATTTGAGCCACACGGGACCCAGGCTATATCTGTGAAAATGGTTTGAGCAAAATCAGTCATTTTTTATGGATTTAATGAAAACAAGAAGAAGAAAGAATAAATGATTGATCATTATCTTGAAGAGTAGTCAGTTAATATAAATTTATTAAGGCTTACTCTGTGTCAGACACTATGCTAAGATCTGTTATAAATTAAAGTTATAAATAAAAAAATAACAGTCCCTAACTCACAGAACTTAAAATCACATGGAGGAACACACACAAAAAAGCTGAAAACGTACATGTTGAATGGAGGTACTTAAAATCTGGAGCTTGATGGAGAAGTCCAAAATGTCAATTGGGTACAGCAAGGCAGGGAAGGGAGAATTGGTTATTTTTGGCCCCCAACTTATATTGAGATTTTCAAGTTCATTCTTCTACTCTCTAAATTAGAAGGACAGAGATTGCCTAAATCTCATTAGATATGAAATTTGCAGGATGAGGATATGCCCTAACAATGAGCTTCATGAGGTACGGTAGCATGGTAGAAAAGAGCAAAAAGCACAGAAAAATATGTACCTTCTCCTTTGACCTTATGATATATTCTTAGCATACCAGTCCTTTTTCTGCCTTGAGTATGAACTTGGTTTTAATGCATGGTGACGTAATAGTACAATAATAATGACCTGATTTGGGCTGTCTCCATGCTGGAATTCTTTAACCCCTTCTTAAAACTTATCACTAGAGTATTTACATAAGGTTGCAGAACACAAAAAAGTAGAAATGACCTGAAATAATATCAAGGAAGCTGAATTTATATGCCTCCTTTCATCTGAGGATACCTAAGCTAGGGAAAAGACCAAAGAAAGGTTCTGTGTTGTGATGTCTGAACTATTAAAAAATAATCCTGTCCCACTTTCATCATGCAAAGATAGTAGAACATGGGAGAAACAGAAGCCTGGGAAACAGAATGTGGCCAAAGGGATGCCACTTTTTCTTCTTTTGCTCTCCACAGAAAGGGCCACCATGTTAGTCACAATTAAGAAGGTATGCTGCACCAAATAAATGTCTAGGTGACTTCTATCTAACCCCTCTTCTAAAATCTCATTGTAAATATGGGCTCTGCTTGGGCCATGCTCTCATCTCTGCTCACCTATGCTAGTACAATAGTCTTCTCAGCAGTCTTTCTTCATTTAGCATATCTCCCTCTCTATTTCTTCCTTCATACAGTAATTTTCTTAATTCACTGCTCTGACCAGGCCATTATTTTATTCAGCATCTTTAGTTGCTCCTTATCCTCTCTTGAAGATTGCATAAACTCTTCTTTTTCCTTACATTGAGGCTTTTTTTTTACCAGTCAACTGCTATCTACTATTCCAATCTTATCTTATCCAACACTTATCCTATATGATATTTTACTACTCTCAACTTCTCTTATCCCCAAGCCAAATCAAAACTTTGGCATCATCCTTGACCCAAAGCTCCCCTTTATTCTCTTTATGCAGTTAGCCACAAAATATTGGTATTCTAACTGCAAGATGTTTATTCTATCTCCTGCCTTCCTGTTATTGGAGCTCTGATCTAGATATTCAATGCCTTTCCCCTGTATTATGGTTGCCAGCTCTTTAATGCACTGCCTGAAGTCTTCTACTGTGTTCCAGGTAGAGTACTTTGCTCTGAGAATACAAAGAAAGGTGAAAATTACAACAATAACAACAAGAAAATTAAGGAAAACAAGTTCCTTCACTCAAGAATCTCACAGTTTAGTGAGGGATACATACGTGTGTGTATACATATACACACAATATTTAGGCGTATCGTACACATATATCATACATGCACACACTCACCCACATATGTGTATGTGTGTATATACACACATACATATGCATATATACACACATACATATGTATGTGTATGTATATGTATGTATGTATGTATGTATGTATGTGAAATGGAAACTGAGAAGAAAGGAACTATGATTAAAGCTTCATAAAGAAGTTTTGACTTTAGCTGGAATTTGAGGGAAGGCAGCAGTGAAGAAGGACAGGGTTCTAAGTGTGGGGTTAGAGAAAATGTTAGTTAGAGAAAATGCTTCAAGCTGGGAAATTGAGTGTCATGTTCCAGGAACAATAAATCCAGTGTCACCAAATCACAGAGGTCCTATTGTTCTTCAGTTGTTTTCATTTATGACCAACTCTTCCTGACCTCATTTGGGGTTTTCTTGTCAAAGATACTAGAGTGTTTTGCCATTTCCTTCTCCTACTCATTTTATAGATGAGGAAAGAAGATTAAGTGACTTGCCCAGGGTCAAAGAGCTAGCAAGTGCCTAAGGCTGGACTTAAATTCAGGTTTTTCTGTAATCAGGATCTGTGCTTTAGCTGCCTGAGTTGATTCTGATAAAATTCATTATTTTGGTTTATTTGATTAATAATTGCTTTGTATTGGGGCGGCTAGGTGGTGCAGTGAATAGAGCACCGGCCCTGGAGTCAGGAGTACCTGAGTTCAAAACCGGCCTCAGACAATTAACACAAAAAAACTAGCCGTGTGACTTTGGGCAAGTCACTTAACCCCAACTGCCCTCCAAAAAAAAAAAAGCAAAAAAAAAAATAATTGCTTTGTATGTCAAATTACACTTCTAGATTTCCATAATACCTGGCTATGGGCCATGAAGAATTCAATAGATCAAAGTTTTTGATTAAGCAATATTAAGCTATACAGCATTATATGGTGGCTAGACACACTTTCCTCTCATAAAACCTGGTTTTGTGACCATGGGTGTGAACTTTTCAGTGTTCCAGGCAATTCTACAACAATAAGATACAAAGTAGGTACCAATCTACATTGGTAGAGGCAGTTATTCCATCCAGTAGTCATCTATACCAATTAAATGTGCTTATAGATCTGTGTCCATGGCCTCATGTGAGAAGCAATTCTTTACTCAAAACAACACAGTAATTAATTGAGATTTAGGAGAATAAATGTACTACTAAATCAACTCATAGAAGCTTTAGCCTCCAGGACAGATGTAGGTGTCTAGAAATAAAATTAGGATAAATGCATGAGCAGGACCTGATATTTTCTTATAGAAATATTTGTATGTGGAGGGAAATAGAATTCTAACAAAAAAAATTTTCAAGTTTGTGAATGCAACCCAATAACTATATCTAGATGATGAGGAAGAAAGAACAGATTTGTTTTGGAGGGAGGACTAAAGCAAATAAAATAAAATGACAAAATAAGGTTGATGCTCAATGTTTTAAAACATAAAATATTATAATCATATGTTGCACTATGTTATTGCTCACTCTGAGGTGGCAATATTTGAAGATGGGAATTTATCTCTTGTAATTTTATTTAGAGAAGCAATATCATGTGATGAACTGAAGATTAGTCTAGGAGCCAGGAAGACCTGGGTTTGCGTTTTTCTCACAGATACTTGTGTGACCTAGGGCAAGTCACTTCACTTCTCATTGCTTCAAGCAAATCTCTAAATCTAGAAGTTAAAAAAAGGTAGCCTTGCATTTGTAATTTAAATTCCTTCCCAGGGGATTCCTTATGCTGATGAAACCATAGCTTGGGTACAAAATTTTATCCATAATTATGATGAAGAAGAGGTCTTGAGATAAAAAAGTTGATTTAGTATGATTGAGACCAAGATAGAGATGGAAGAAGAGGAGATTATAACTAGACAAGGATATTTATGAATAAGAAATTATGAATTTATCAATGAACTTTAGAGTATGACAATGAATGTTGATGTCTGAGCTGAAAATGTGAGTTATAGTAGTTGAAGTGTTTCTGACCTGGGAGACAAGAGAGTTTGAATAGTCATGAACTCTTGTACAGAAGTCCTCAAGTGTAATAGGATCAATTTCTACCTGAGTTTCCTTGCCTCTGCTTTTTAGGTTCTTTCTCTAAAAGGTAAAGAAGCTGTAACTATCACTTATTTAGTCCAGAAGTTATGGCTTAAGGTATGACTCCATTGACCCAGCTTTCTGGTAGCCTATGGTCTTATTGACATTGATTACTAGTCATCTGAAAGCATAAAAGTGTCTCTCTTATGTGGATTCAGACTAGGTGGATATCCCAAGACAGGACAAGTCACTGGACTTTGGCCAGAGAGGTAAGGAAGGAATAGTGCTGACATCTTCACAAGTTCAGCTACTGTATATTTTTGAGTAACCATTCTATGCTAACCTTATTTTGTCAACTGTGAAATGATCTACTGGTGGATCATTTAATTTTAGTATCGGACTTAAATTAAAAGGGGATAAACCTAATTTAGGGCCTTCCCATACACCAAGTATGAAGTTAGGGATAAAGAAAGAAGTGCTGAAAGTCAGGTACTGAATATCTTGAGAAGTAGGTAATATGACCTGAAAGGCAGGCGTAATTGCAGTCAGAATCTGGATGGGGGATGTAGATGAATTAAGTGAAATTCAAAGGTGTAGGGAGTTGCAGAATAATGTAGAATAGGGGCTTAGAAATGGCCAAGAAAAGTATGGCAAATATCACCTTCTTTCCTAGACCAATGTACCAGGAAGGTGGGTGCAACTCACAGGAAAAAGAATATGTTGTCTTCTATAAAGAGTGTTTTTTTTTTCTGTGTACCAAAAATGGAAAGAATGAGAAAAAGAGATATAGGAGAATGATTTGTTCAATGATTCAGCAGGTATTCTATCATGAAAACTTGCAAGTAAAAACAGATGAGGCTAGAGATAAGAATGTAAGAAGAGGTAGAAAGCATAAAGCATGTCAGACTCAGAAAGTGGCATGACATAAGGATAAAGAAAGCAGAAGATAGAAGTTTGTCTGATGTAATAGAAGCAAAGAACCTGTTGATCAGGACCCATGCCCTTTGGGATGCTGTGAAGAGTTGGTATGGGATCAGGTATAAGTTCCATAACATCAGCTTATCTTTTCAAATATGGAAGAGGTACCAGAGTGGGGTGGGGTTCAATGGGATTGACCTATGGCAGGCATTTGGGTTACTTAATATGGTCACCAGATAGAACTGAAGTCACTCAATATATCCTCACCTCAAGAGGTCAGGATCTGAATTGTACTCTCACAATACACCAGGCATCTATCAAACAGTTGATTCTAACCTGGGAGCCCTGCAGACTCTGTAGTTTTCTTGGTCGCCTGAAGCTTGGGGTCTCTGATGGATGTGAATGGTGCTCAGGTTGGTGGATTTGTAAGGATGAAATTAATCCAGGCCATCAAGTGGAAGGGGAAAACCTCGTCCCATTTCTGTCTCTTTAACAATCCTCATAAGAAGTTGTTTTAAGTTCCATTTCTAATACTAGCTTTGTAATTCCAAGTAAAACACAATTTATATGAGTCTAAATTTATCATTTTTGGTCATTTAACAAATATTTATTTTGTTTCCCTCCTACCTTCTCCCATTGAAAATTAAAAGAAAAAATCTTTCAATAACTGTGCTTAGTAAAAAAAAAATGTCATATTGGCCATACCAAAAAATGCATGTCTTATTTTTTATCTTGAGTCCCTCGTTTCTTTGTCAGGAGATAGGGCAGTCAATCCTCTGGACAAATTAGCTATTGTGCTAATTGGAGGGGTGAAGTCTTTCAAAATTCTTTCTTTTTGCAGTGATGCTTTTGTATTAATTGTTCATTTGATCCTGCTCAATTTACTCTTCAAGATTTCATGCAAATTTTTCCAGGTTTCTTTGAAACCATTCCTTTCATAATTTCTTATGCCACCATAATATTCCATTCCATTCCATTGCATTCAGATACTTAACCATTCCAGCTGTTGGACATTGCCTCAGCTATTTATTTTCAGTTTCCAGGTTTCTTTGAGCTAAAGTTCCTCTTCTTAAAAATAATAAAACAGAAAAACTCAAAAATGTTAATGGATCTGTGATTTCATCATGGTAAGTATTAGTTTCATTAATGCAGATCACGACCTAAGAATTCCCCTTCAGTATGACTATTGTCTATATCTTCCCATAAGTTTGCCATATGGGATATTCCCTATAAGCTGAAGGCTTTCTTCCTTTTGTCCTGCCATTACATCAAGTGCATGGATCATCTCTTGCTCTCCTTATGTGAGTAATTAAAAAAAAATCTTTATTCTTTTTCTTTCTCATTTTCCTCTCCTCTTCTCCTTGGTACTTTTCCTATTTTTCTTTGATTACATCTTTTATATATATTTTAACTGAAACACATGCTATCTGCTTCACAAGGCCAATGTAAAAAAACATTTTATGAACATCAATGAACTACAGAAACATACTTTAATTTCCTCATATCACACCAGAGACCTACAAGGTAGACTGGTGACACAATACAATTAAGATTTAATCAATGTAGTTTTCATTTTGAAACAGTGTAATTCTGATATTTCTGAATGTTTCAGATCTCGGGTGAAAATGGAAACATGTAATGATAGTTAATATTAAACATTTGAAGAATTTTCATGAGCTCTTTGTAAAGCCAAGAACAAGCAGCTTTCCAGAGGACTGCTGCTGTGAATAGCTTTTAAGGTTCTGATTACATAGTATAGTGAACTCTCTACTTATTCAATAACAAATCAGAGCAAAACATTCACAGAAAATCAAGGAACAGCATTCACAATATTACAGCTTATCATGGAAAATCAAAATACAGCATTCACCATGTCACAACTCAACAACTTATCACTAAAATGGCCACATAGTTTCACCAATGTGGTCACATAATTTTAAACAAAGTATCGTCATTTAGTCAATCACAAAATCCATAATTCAATGACAAAATACAAAAGTCTAAGTTCTCCACCCCTAGGTTACAGTAAATCATAATATTCTCAGTCAGTACACAGTATCCAAGTAAAGTCTTCTTTCAACTTGACTCAAGGCTGGCTCTCAGCTTTCATGGCTCCTCTTCCATGGTCCCAGCTCCAACTGTCACCTGGTTCAAAGGCAGGAAGCTCCCAGTTCCTTGTCCAGCTCCTTGTCCAGTTCTTCATCCAGTTCCCATAACATGAAGTTTACAGTGTCCAGTCCACCTCAAGTCCTTCAGAGTTCCTGTTTCTGTGAAGACAAAGCTTGACGGAGTCACAATAATATTCATAAACATTGTGGGCACCATCATCAATTCATCAACAAAGTCTGAGAACTCAACACAAATCATCAACATAGAAGTCAACACAAACCCGCAAGGTCAATACAAATCATCAGTAAAGTCCCAGGAACTCCAAAACCCTCTTCCAGGACTTCTATAAACATACAACCAGAAAATCCTCTTTCAGGACTTCCAGTAAGGTTTCAGGGCTTCTGTACAATGTATCACAGACACACATCAAAACAGACAGAACAGACCAACATAGAGGGCCGAGATACCAAAAGTTTTCTCCTTCTTAACTCTGTCACCACAAGAGTCCTCTTCTCAGTTCTCAGTTAAGTTCTCAGTTCTCTTCTGTTTCTCCAGCAGTAGCAGCCTCTCCTTATATATGGTCATTAGCTCCTCCCCTTACTGTTGCAGGAGTTCATGAGTTCTATGGTTCACAATTTGTGGGGTTCACATGTTCTGTTTCTTAACAGACTTTTTTCAAGGCTCAAAAGAAACTTGAACTAAACAAGGTGTTAATTCAATAGCTGAAACAAGGTGTGAGCTACTTCTGTACTTGTCATTACACCCTTTGAACACTTTCTGTCTCTGTCTTCATCTCTCTCTGTTGTCTCTGTCTCTGTCTCTCTGTCTCTGTCTCTGTCTGTCTCTGTCTGTCTCTCTGTCTCTCTCTGTCTCTGTCTTACTCTATCTCTGTCTCTTGTCCAAACATGATAGAATTTTTAAAAATCCCAGACTCTTTTCTTCTTGTTCCTGACTTCCTTTTTAAAATACTCAACTCAATCCACAATTCATCTTTCCCATGTCCCTAGGATTCATTTACTGGGCTCATTCTGTGTTTGTTTTTGTTTTGTTTTGTTCTTGTAGATGGCAACAGAAATATCTCAGAGCATATATGTTAGAAGAAATGTTTTAACTTTGGCATGATTCTTGAGTTTGAACATTGTACATGGATTATAATACTGACTGTCATGGGTATCTACACTGAATTGGAGAGGGTGATAAGTGTGCATCAAGGAGAGTAGAAACCTGATTAATTATGGCTATAAATGAGAAACTAATGATACTTCCATGTAAAGAGTTATTTTCCTTAGTGCTGAAGCTACCAGAATAGACCTGCAGAATCATTTCAGTGGAAATAACTATATTACTGAATTGTCTATCCTAGAAACCATCTCTCCAAAACAATTGTTTACTGTCTCCTATATGTGAACATGAGTTCAGAATGTTTAGATTCAAAGACTGGCTGTGCTCCATATGTCGTGCAAATTTTGAGGCAACTCTGAGTCGTAGCTTCCTCATCTATAAAATAGGAATGAAAGTACTTTAAAAAAAACAACTAGACATAATATTTTACCAATTAATTCAAATATATGTGGACAAAGAGTCCCTGTCATACCCTCCTCATAGTTTCATGGGCTTTAGAAATTGAAGAGGCTCATTGGGTCATCTAGTTCAGGGGTGAGGAACCTGCAGCCTCAAGGCCATATGTGGCCCCCTAGGTCCTCAAGTGCGATCCTTTAACTGAATCCAAACTTCACAGACATAAAAAAACCCCTTAATAAAAGGATTTGTTCTATAAAACTTGGACTCAGTCAAAAGGATGCCCTAGAGCACCTAGAGGGCCACAAGTGGCCTTGAGGCTGCAAATTCCCCAACCCTGTTCTAGTCCAGTTTCCCCAGTTTACAGATAAGGATATAATGTTCCAGAAAAGTGACATAACTTATCCAAGACCACACAAGGCAGTAATTAGTTAATCAGTAATCTGATTGTCAAATTAATATGTTCTGCATCAAGTTAATTTTTCTTTTAATTAGGTTTTATAAAGTTCACTTGATGAAATGCCTATAAGATATCTTGTAAATGTTTTATGTATGTGTAACAGAGGTGATGATGGAACCTCTCTGATCTCCTGGACTTGAGCATGTCTTAGGGATTGAACTTGTTGGCTCCATTGGAATGAATATGACCATTAGCCTCTTGCTGGAGGACTATATATATGAATAAAAATATATGTGTGTGTGTATATATATATATATATATATATACATATTCATACATACATACATACATATATATACATATATATGTATATAGTGAGTGAAATGAAGGTATTTCTGGTTTCCTTTGAGGACTTTGATATAGAAAAGATCCAGTATTTTCTTTTCCTTGAACTTTCAACCAGGAGACCTGGGAGAACAGAAAAGAATGTGCATTTGGATAGTATCTATTATGTGTCAGACCTTATAATAACTGTCTTTTACATATATTATCTCCTTTGATCCTTACAATTACCTTGTCAGATAGATGCTGTTATTATTGCCTTTTTACAACTGAGGAAACTGGGGCAAGCAGAGATTAAATGACTTGGTCAGAGTCATAAAGCTAGTAAGTATCTGAGACCTGATTTGAGCTCAGGTCTTCATAAACAATAGACCCAGATTTTTATCCACTGTACCCTTAGCAGAAGGGAAGAGATTTCGTTCCCCCCTCTCCAGCAACCATGGGGACCTATATCTCAAGCTCAGTGGAAATGACAGTCAGCATAGGCTTGTGCAACAGAATCTGAGACAGAACCTGAAGTCACTAGTGACACTTTTCCTGTGAATTGTTCCCCAGGCACAGAGATAAACCCATAGAGATAAAAAGGACATTTCTGGGCTCAGTTACAGACATGTGAGTATTAGGGTTCTTAGGTGCTAGACTCAGTGCTATGTACCCAGTGGAAGGTATTTCCTATGTGCTACGTCCTTTTGGTGGAGAAATGACCATTGGTAAAATGATTCTGAGACAGGAGGGCTTAAAGAATCATTTCTGTCTGTCCAAAAGATATGGACCTTGTAAGTTGCTAAGAATACAGATCTAAGATGAATGTGAAATTTCTGTTCAGACATCACCCCAAAAGTTGTATTGTTTTCTTTTTTTTCTTTTTTTTAATTTTAATTTATTTTCTTGGTTACATCATTCATTTCCACAAGGTTTTGAGTTACAAATTTTCTCCCCTTTTTGTCCCTAACCCCCAGCCCAGAACATTGATCCCACT
>JAQQSW010016828.1:0-11589 GCA_028646575.1 Pseudocheirus occidentalis | reverse complement strand
CACCATTCACTATTCAATCATCAGAAAATACACAGACCCTCCATCCCTAGGTCACTAGTAAATTTACAGTTTCTCAGTCAGTACACAGTATCCAAGCAAAGTCTTCTTTCTGCTTCACTCTGGTTAGTTTCTCGGATTCCCTTGATCCCCTTCCATGGTCCCAGATCTTCCCTGGATTCACCAAACTGTTACCTGGGTTCAAAGGTAGACAGCTCCTGGGTCCTTGTCCAGTTCTCCTGGTAGTTCCCATTCCGTATTGAGGTTCACAGTGTCCAGTCCATCTCAAATCCCTCACAGTCTCTGCTCCTCAGAAGTCAAGGCCCAACAAAGCCACAAACAGACAAAGTCTCAGCATTGCAGTCATGCTTCCTCAGTCCCTTGGCAGCTCCGGCTGGCCCTCGGACCCAGAAGAAGTCTCAGCTGGCTCACAGAATCAAAATCACTCCATCTAGGTTTTCAAAATCAAAACCATTCTCTTCAGCCTGGGGGAACAGGTGGAGGGGGGGAGAGTTTCCTTTCCAGCCTCCTCATCTCCTCTTCAGCCTCCACAGAGCCTGCTCCAAGAAAATCACCCTCAGTTCCCAATTCTCAATTCTCTCCAGCAGCTGCTCTGCCTCCAGATGCTGGTCCCAAGGAATTCTGACTGTCCCTCTCTGGGGCTTTTCCTTATATACACACAGCATGAGCTGCTTTCTGCTTCAGCCAGCCTCTTCCTGTTACATCAGCAACAGGAGATAGGAGTTCATCCCTTCTGTTTCCCCAACAGAGGCTTGATAGTTACTAAGTGCTAAGTACCTGCTACTTTTGCCAACACAAAGGGATCTTCAAATTCAAATTACATTACCATTACACCATCATCCTTCATGCTCCCTCCCATTTATTAGCCCTTTCTTTGCAGAGTTTTGCTTATTTGTTCCTTTTCCTTTCTAGCTTTTATCTGTCTATTTAATTCTTTCTTATTTTTCTCTTGACCATGATAATTACCTATTCTCTCTATTGTCTGTTTTCTTCATGGGATCAAAACATTTGAGGTATGCATTCTGGGATCTACCCCTCTAGACAGTTTCTGCCATTACTTTGTAAAACTTTCTCCATGGATTCCCCTTTTCCATTGTGTTTCACTCCCAGAAAATTCCAATTCCTACAAGTGAAAGAGAGGACACTGGCCTATGTCAGGATTTTGCCACCACCATGACCCTGATTGTCAAGTCCACTGATCTATATCCCCCTCCTAGTTATTTTCTATCCCCAGCTGCCTCAAAATCTCTTTGTTCCCATGCCCTTCTACTCCTCCAGGTTCCAGTTTTCCCCAGGAGTTCCAATTTTCCCCCTCCCAAAGGAGAGTGGTCTTTTCAAGCACCAAGTGCCCCATACTACATCCAGCACAAAGTCTCTTGTGCTTCCATGTTCTTTCCTAACTCCACAGCATCCTCTGTCTCATCAAAAGGTGGATCATTTTCTGATATGTAGTAGTTATTCATAGATGTCTGAATTCATTTACTAGATATAGAGGCCAGATTTCTTTCCATTATTAATGTTTACCCTGTCATTTATCTACTTTTGTTCGGGATCTTTGAGTTTTCTTCTTGGTATCTCTAGGAATTTCAAGGTTTTTCCCCCCTGAATTTCTACTATTGATCATTTTCTGATTTTGCACATACACACACACACACAGTGTGTGTGCACATGTGTGTGTGTGTCCGTGTGTGTATGCCCCCCATGTTTGGGGGTATAATCTCAAGTCTGCCTTCTCCCATGCTGGCCAATTCATATTTTGCCAGCCATTATCTCTGCTCCAAGAAACTGCTGTATTCATAAACTCCAAAGTTCTTTTATTATAATCTTTCATCATTCCTCTTTCCCTTCTACTAAAAATATTCTTCACCCTCACTGTGAACTCCAGTCTCTTCACCCCTCTATGTTTCCCAATCCATCCCCTCTGTTCTGGCTATACTCTATTTACCCTTCTCAATCTCACCTTCTTAGTGAACTAATTCAATTCTGAATTATCCTCTTCAACCCACTTGTCTCCTATCCATCACTACTCACACCTTGCCAAACACTAACCCTGGATTGCTCCTACCATCTGCTACTTTCATTCCTACTCACACCCTATTTAATAAATCTGGAGGAAGTCATGAAACTGCTGACTGGATCTACTACAAAGATATGTTACCTAATCTCAACTTGGGGCCCTCACAGCAGAAAGGCAATCTTTTTTCTCCCTTATTGATTCTCTATTCCTCTCACCACAGTGTCTACACCAAATCTCCCCTTCTTTGCTCAAGCCTTCCACAATATTCCTACTCCCACTCTCTCATCTGAAGACCTCATCTCATACTTCATCAAAAATGGAAAAAACAAAAACAGAAACCCAAGGCCATTTCCTTTCCTCTTCTTTTTTTCTCGTATCTCACTTCTGCCTGACCCCAGATACTGCCTCCTTCTTTTCTCCAGTCTCTAATGAAGCGATCCTTCTCCCAAACTAGACCAACCCTTCCACATATAACTTTGATTGTATCCACTCTTAATGCTACTGCCCTTCCTCTGAGATATCCCCAATTTATTCCGTGTGTATACGTATGCATGTGTGTGTGTATATGAGTGTGTGTATATTGTGTTTGTATATCTTTGCTTGATTATTGTCTCCCACAGACTGTGAGCTCCTTGAGGGCAGGTAATGTTTTTTGCCTTTTTTGTTGTATCCTCAAGCATGAAACAGTGTCTGGCACAGAGTGGGTGCTTAATAAATGCTTGATGATTTGACTCCACTTCTGTATCTGAATCAGCCATATCTTTTCTACTTCACTGACTCCACAGATGCTTAAGCTGTTAAACCTCTAGAAACACAGCTGGTAGCTACATCTGCAGAGCCACTCTGTAGAATCAGGTGCTAAATGATGAATAGTGAATGTTTAAAGAATAAAGCCATTTTTCAGAACTAAGAGCAGGGTCCCATGGAACCTTCTTTCAGCTAAGGAAGAAGCACCTCTTTTCTCCCTTTGCATCAATTCCTCACCTCCATTAAATGAAAATGACTCTGAATTTACACTGATTGTTTTAATGCCTCATACTGTGTTATTAGTGATTTGTAAAACCAGCATTGAATCTCAGTGTGTTCAGCATTGTCTAATTGTTTTAATTGACCATAATGATTTTATTATCTAGGTTGTAAAATGGGACAATTGGCAATTTTTGCATAAGTGCCTCAGGTTGATTACATATGTAAAGGACAGGAGGTGTGCAATATCTATAGCCCCACTAAATGCGTTTTCGAATTATATTCATTCCTCTTTATTTTATTTGAAAATCTATGGAGTTCAATAAAGTTCAAGGAAAGAATTGTAGTAAATAGGCAGCTTAAATATGAGCAGTGTAAAGAACAGCAGCTCACAGAAATATTGCTATAGATACTAAGACCATATCCTGCCTTGGTACAGAGCAAATATAATTGAATCATGTTCAATAGCAGGCTATTACAAAACAGAGTTTATTTGCAATGCTAATGTGGCGAAGACAGCTGTCACAGGGAATTAGATATGATCATTCAAAACCTGAATAAATGAGATATCCATTATCTTCTGGCTGTGTTGCAGCCTGCTCATAGAACACAAATAAATGATGCTGTCACAGGAACCAGCTCATGGTTTTGTCTTTTAGCCATAGAAATATGGGGATGATTGAAGTGGGGGTGGGGATGCAGAAATGGAAGAAAAGAAGCTTGGCAGATAAGTGTGGATGAGTGAAGGAAAGGGGTTTTTCAAAGAGATCATGGATGCAAAGACATAATCAAAATGCTATTTTTGGTGACAGAAATAGGTTTTAACTCTGTCAAAGATCTTTACCAAGAACGATCCCTTCTTACCAAAACCAGTCTACAAAAGAGACTGAATTTAAAAGGGAATAATAGGAAGCAAACAAGGCTAATCTCTTTTCACCCCTCTTTCTACCACCTAATGAAATTGATAATGTAGATAATATGAGCGGCCTTCATGGTTAATCACTCTTTCAACAAAGTAAATCAGAATTTGCATGTAAAATCTTATGAATTTACTAATTACAAAATTAGGAAGACTTCCTTTAATTGAATATGAAATAAAACTATTGGAAAATTTTTGTTAATAAATTTTAGGATATAAATTGCAATGGCTATCATTTTTGTAGAAAAGTTCAGCAAGAATTCTGTAGCAGCATATGTGCATGAATCACATCTACAAAAATACATTCCAAAACTTTTGGTGTGGTCTCAGAGCAGAAATAATATTGTAGAAGGCAGAGGAATTATATTGGCTCCATGACTGCAATGCTAAAGGATAAGGAGAATGAGGTGTGCCCATAACTGGGCAATGCTCTAGTTAGCATTTAATTGTAAACAAAATTGTTAATCTTCTGGTGTTTTTGTTATACTGAAAAGGCGAAATGATACTTCAGAAGTAAATATGATCCATGAAAGAACCAGAAAAGGATTACCTTTTATTACCCAGGACAATTTGAGGTACTCAAAGAAGGAAATTGTAGCAAAGTGAACCAATTTAGACAGTGAATCAACATTTGGTGCTAGGAGCCCATACACACACAACCCAAGGAAATTCAAAGGCTTGTACTTTGAACTCTGGTTTATCACAGAATCACAGATTTTCAGAGTTCACAACAAATATGCACACTAAACCATAACCAAAAGAGAATCCTCCTTTGTTGTGGGGGGGGAAGGGGGGAAAGGAGGAATCCCCAGAACAAGTGGTCATGAACCTTTTCCTTGACAATGGCTAGTGAGGTGAGACCCACTAGCTCCTGAAACAGCTGTTAGGAAGTATTTTCTTGAACCAAACCTAAATTTGTCTCTTTGCACCATCCACCCATTTCTTCTAGTACAAGCAGAACAAGTCTATTCCTTTTTTCACTTGGCACCCCATCAGATACTTGAAGACAGTTGCCATTTTTCCAGTCTCCCAATTTTGTAATTTTGGCATTATCCTGGGCTTCACTCTTCCTCCCTCCACGTAACCATTCATTGCTCGATCTTTATGTTTTTATCTTCACAATGTCAATCATAGCCAAGCCTTTTCCTCTACTTTCATAGCTTCTATCTTACTTAGCTCAGGCCTTCAACACCTCTTACCTATATTATTACAACAGCCTCCTAATTGGTCTTCCTGACTCAAATCTCTCACCATTCCTTTTCATCCTATATACTGATGCCAAAGTAATTTTCCTTGTAGCTTTTACCATATGATTCACCTGCTCAACAAACTCCAAAAGACTTTTCCTCCATCCCCAGTTCCTGTAGGATGAAGCATAACCTTTTCTGTTTAGTTTTTAAATCCCTACATAATCTAGTCTGATCTCATTAAATATTTAATTCTTCCTGCACTCTGTGATTCAGATAAACAAACCACCTCCCTGTTCCTCACTCATCTCTTGTCTTGGTGCATACATTGATCAGCCTCCATCCCTAGAATGTACTCCCTCTATAACTCAGCTTCATAGAATTCCTTTCTTCTTTAAGAAGCATTATCTCTTCCATGAAGTTTTTCCTGCTCTACACAATAAATATTATTCCCTCTCCCAAACCATCTTGTTTATATAGAGAGAATGTAAAGATATAATTATATAAGCATATAACTAATTATATACTTATATGTATATATATGTAAATGTAAATGTAAACTCATCATAAGTAGGGACCATTTTGTTCTTTGTGTATCTTCAGCATCTAACACAGTGCCTGGCACATAGTAGGAGCTTAAGAAATAGTTATTGATCAATTCCTTCTGATACCAGATCCTGGGCTCCAACCACTCTGCCTTATTATTTATCAGACTTATGAAAAACTGTTGTTGCACCCTAGTGCCTCTCAGAGATGGGAATTTAATCCTTCTCTTTCCCACTTCACTGTTACTCCTATAGTCTCTCTTCTTCCTGAGATACTGTACAAGTTATTTTCTTTTCATTTTTTGTCATCAACTTGATTGAGGTGCACAATATGCTCCCCACTGTCTTCCTTCCGTCTCCCCTTTTATCCACCTCCCATTCAGCAGTTAATTACCATAAATGACATAGATTCATCTGTAAAGGGGGAAAGGAAGACTATGAACTATAGAGCATTTTACTCCATGTCTGTTCCTTCAGCATTGCTTAAACTCCAGTTTCACTTTTTATTCCTTTGTGTACTTTTAGAAAGCAATATCTTAATGATTTCTCTTATTTTTTGATGTTGTTATTGCTTTTTAAGCCTATTGATGTCTTGTTTGTAGGTTCATGTTTCCTTTTAATAGTCTCTAGAGAAAGGGTAATTTATTTCATTACTTGTACTCTCCTCAGTATCTGTATTTGTTTAACTTTCTTGTATTTCTCTTGTGTGGGGTACTTGCTAATTTAATAACCAAATCATAATTGTTTGTTTATAGAAATGCTCCAAATGTCTTTCTTTTATTGAATGTCCAACTAATTTTGGGGGGGGGGGGTGGAAGGAAGGCAGGGTAATTAGGGTTAAGTGACTTGTCCAGGGTCACACAGCTAGCAAGTGTCAAGTGTCTGAGGACAAATTTGAACGCAGGTCCTCCTGACTCCAGAGCCAGTGCTCTAATTCACTGCACCACCTAGCTGCCCCTCAACTATTTTAATTAATGGTAGGACTCAGGTTTTCAGGGCATGTCATTTTGATTCGCATGTTCAGCTATTTTTGCTTTTGAACTATATTATTTGGGGGGCAGAGCCAAGATGATGAGTAAAAGCACAAACTGGGCATGGGCTCTGGTTCCAACTGCTTCGAATACCTGTAAAAAAAATTACTCTAAACAAAATTTAAAGCTACAGAACCAAAAAGAGACAGAGAAAAACAAATTTCCCTCTGAAGGCAGCCCAGCAGGCCAACAGGAAAGGTCTATTGCAGTGTGCTGTCTATCACAGTCCTGATGCGCTGCAGTTCTGGCCCCTGGGTGGCCCAGACCAGCAATAGAAGACTTGAGGAGAGTGAATCACCAGCAACTGTGGTGGTTTCCAGACTTCTCAACCCATAAATGCCAAAGAGAAAATAAAAGGTCAGTGGGGAACTCTGTTGGAAGGATGAAGCAAGAGCAATCCAGCCCCTGACCCCAGGGCAAGAAGTGGCATAGACACACATGGCTGCAGCTACTGTCACATGGCTGTTTCCTGAGATCCTGGCCTGCAGATCTCAGTAGGACCAAGCAACCATTCAGAGGGTAATTGCTCTTGCTTTGACCTACTTGGATCTGGATCACAGTCTTGGGTGATAGTCCTGGAGTGTGTGGCCAGTGTGCCAAAGCTTCTGGTGGCTGCAGAGAGGGTGCCCTCCTCAGACCTCTGACATCTGTGAAATCCCCAGCAATTTGGGACACAGCATAACATGATTCTGCTTTCCTGTGCATCCTGATCATCCACAATTAGATGGGAAAACATGAAGTCTGTCACTTGTGACAGAACAGTGAGGTGAGGGCAAGAAAAGTGTGTTCTCGTAGAGACTTCAGCAATAATAATTTTTTTAAAGATATTCCCAAATTACAAGCCTGGATGTGTTGCCCTACAAGAGTATGGGGACTGATGGAGGAAGGAGTGCTTAATGAGTACATTAAGGAATAAGGATTAGCTTTTTCTGTTGTTAACTTGAGGAGATAGCTACAATTGCTTTATATCTTGTTCATAATTTCTTCAGGTGGAATTAGCTGACAAGGTTTGTAGATTGAGGTGAAAAGTAAATATATAAGGAAGAGGCACCTGTTCTCTCCTCTAGATCTCACCTGTTGAGGTAGGGGAGAATCTTTTGATACTTTTGATACCTCTACTTTACTGATAACTATGGCGACCAGAAGCATCACCTGAATCTTGTTCACTTGCTACTCAGTACCCTACTGGAAAATGATCCTGAGTCTCGTGGTTCATCTACCATTGCTATGTAGCAGCTTAGAGGAGTTATTAATAAAATCATACCACAAGATGATCTTTTATTTGACTCAACCTCAGAGAAGAAATGCTAGTGTTTTGGACTTAAAATAAAAGCTCTATCCTATTTACTTCTATGTATTCCAGACTATTCAGTGACAACTTCCATTACCTTATAAAAAAGTAATTAACAGACATGAGTTTCTTATGGCTTGACATAATTTGTATGAGACAAAATCAGAAATTAGAAACAGCTTGAAGGGGCGGCTAGGTGGTGCAGTGAGTAGAGCACCGGCCCTGGAGTCAGGAGTACCTGAGTTCAAATCCGGCCTCAGACACTTAACACAAAAACTAGCCTTGTGACCTTGGGCAAGTCACTTAACCCCAACTGCCCTCCAAAAAGCAAAAAAAAAAAAAGAAGAAGAAACAGCTTGAAAAAATAGAGAAGTCATAGAAATTGTTTGCTGTCTGTTTATATGGTGGAAGGGGGGAACTGTCCTCTTGTTGATAGCAAGGAGTAAAAACAGCTAGCAGCTTCACTCTGTTACAGCCATACCAAGGAGAGATTTTGTTTTGTATTCCAATAAATACAGCCCAGGGCTGATGGAGTTCAAAATGCAATTCCCAGAGTCTAGTCTCTGAACAGAGGCTTTTTTCTTCACAATTCCCATTGTGTCACTGTAATGGCAAGCAAAATAGGATTTTTTTACTGTTTTTCTGCACTGAGTTTTAGCTAATCAAGTGCCTTTGAGCCTCAACTTTGATTGTATCAAGAGTCTTTGATTGGAAAGAGTATACATTGTATTGCCCTTAATAGGCCTAAGGGAATTTTAAAATATCCCCTGCCCCTTACTAGGCCAAATGTAATCAATGGGAGTTCATAATGGGAGGAGCTTGCAAAAAGGATGGGACAGGAAGGAGCAGAGAAGAGCAGGCAGAACTGAGAGAGAGAAAGTTTGTGATGTTGGTACTCTGTCTGTTGATCTGTGTTGATTTCTCAGACAGAAGTTCTGTCTGGTGTTCTGTATTAGTTTTCCAGACATAAAGTGAATTGAGATGAGAGTGCTGGTAATGTGTGTAAATGTTGCTGTAGATCTGTTAAGCTATGTTTTCCTAGAAACAGAAACTGCAAAGAGCTTGGAGTGGGGCAGTTCCTATGAGTTGAGATATGGAACAGGAGAAGAGAGCTGTCTATGTGTGAATCTAGGCAAGAGTTGGGAGCTATCAACCCATGGAGAAGGAACCGTGGGATTTGGAAGCCAGCCTCAAGTCAAGTTGAAAGAGGATTTTATTTGGATACTCTGTATTGACTGAAGAAATTTGTAACTTATTGTGACCTAGGAGTAAATGGTGTTTACACTTTCTGCTACTCCTTAAGGATGATTGGTTTAAGAGTGATTGGAAGCCAGCCTCTAGTCAAGATGAAAAAGGACTTTTCTTGGATACTCTGTATTGACTGAGGCTATTGTAACTTACTATCCCAGTATTTTCTGCTGTCCCTTAAAGATGACTATGAGATATACTGAATGATATGTTTTGTTTAAGACTGTGGCCACTTTGGTAATAAGTTGTTGTTATATTGTCATGAATATTATGCTTTAGTTTCTTGAATGTTATGCTTTAGTTTATTGCTAAATAAATAGAGAATTCATTATACTATGCAATTAGACCCTTAAAATTATTCACAGCAGCAGTCCTCAGGAAAGCTGCTATGATTGGCTTTACAGTCATCGCTGCCCTTCTTTCTCCTCTCCAGATCAAAACTTCAGCTGAACTTCATTCTTAACCACTTTTCCTCAGCAACTTTCCTTTGCTAAAACCATTGTTCTTGCATTTTTGTGGACAAATTTTATGTCCTGGAATTTATGGGTGCTAGTTTTATTAATGGCGATGAAGATGATGATGATGATGATGATGATGATGATGATGATGATGATGATGTTGATGGTGTCTAACAACCCTGGGATGTAGGTGCGACTATTATCCCCATTTTACATGTTAGAAAACTCTGGCAAACAAAGTTAAGTGATTTGCCCTGGGTCACCCAGTAGTAAATGTCTGAAGCCATATTTGAATTCAGGTCTTCCTGAATCCATGCCCAGCCTCTGTCTGCTGTGCTACCTCATTGTTCAATAGTGTAGTGATAGTAAATTGCTCCAGCACAGTTTATTTGTTAATTTTTTAGTCATATTTTGAAGTTTGTGCTTGCAGCATGAGGATTTGTTATCAGTTAACTAAATAATAATAATGAGCTTCTAGCTTACAGCTCTGGCCACTTGATTATTCAAGCATTCCTAGGTATTTAAATTGTGCTGATTATCTACAATTTACAGTGATACATTGCAAAGATATTATCACTTCCTTGCAAAATCTGCATCCTAAAGAATGAGGCTTCCTGTAGTTTCTGGTAGAAACTATCTGATTTCATATAGTTATCATGTACTCTTTCACTTCTGTAAATGTATCTGTTTGATTCACCCATTTCTTTGAAGTTTCTTCATTAACATGGTTTTTTCTATGAGGCTGTGTATTGCCTTTGGATTGCCTTTTGGCTGTATTCTTAGATCAGCCATTTCATAGACCCCATTTTCTTGTAAATCAGTATGTTATATAGTTTATAAATGTAGTGGCAGATACCTATTTTCAAGTGTTACTATATTTCTGTAGTTCAACTGTGTATATTTCTAAGTTATACTGAGTACAGTAGGCACACACTAAATAGTTCTGTAAACTTTTAGCCTGTTTATCATGCAGTCTTATACTATCTATTGGTTTTCTTCCTCTTTTTCTTTTTAATTAGGAAGTGTTTCCATAATCACCTTAGAGTAATGAACCCTGTGTTTTGTTAATATTACATGAATTTTTGTTTCTAAAATCTATTCTTAATCCATTTTTTTCTAAATCCATTCTTATTCATTTTATTATTCCAAAGTATAAGTTGACTGCTACTGTAAATGAGTATTCTCTTGTAACCTTGATTATAACCTTGATTGTATTCTTCTGTAACCCTGGCCTCCATTACCTGAATACCAAGATTTTCATTTACATTTTACTTATATTCCAGAATTCTCTTACGTCATTAAGGGGATTCGGGGATATCTAGTCTTTCTGCCATTGGCTCTGATCACTACCAACAGTGTTCTTTCAATTCTAGGGGGTCCCTTGAACCCCATTTCCACTTAATTCCCTAAGAGTCTGATTAGCTTTTTACAAAGGAATATTTACTTCAACAGAATAGAAAGAATAAGCATTTAAACAGCCCTACCTAATACCCAGAGGCATAATTCCAGACCACTATTACCTCATACTCTGGGAAAGGAGAGGGATTAGGTTCACAGCTGAGCTTGGTTCCTATACAACACAGTGCCAAGTACCAAGTTCAGTACCCCACCTTGGGCTCAAGTCCTAGATACCACTAGCTCCTCAGAGCTTCCTTATTGGGCTCATTGGCTGAACCTTCCCCCACCCGAAATCCTAACTCCTGTCTCTATGTCTTGGCCATAGGTTCAATAGGATTACATCTCCTATCCTGGAGCTGAGAAGAATGAATGGAAACAAAAAAAAACACCCTGAGGTGATCTCTTAGGACCACAGAGTAAAGGAAGAGAGAAGGGAAGGTAACCCTTCTCCTCCTACAAGTCCATTTCATAGTTCCCCACCACCACCAATGAACAAACTCATGTCTTTATC
>JAQQSW010016827.1:0-11589 GCA_028646575.1 Pseudocheirus occidentalis | reverse complement strand
GCTGATTGGGCGGGTGGTGCTAAATTGGCTTTTCTTGGTAGGGCTTTCTGGCTCCACCCTACTGGGCTTAGACTCTGTACTGTCTTCTCCCTGCCCTCCTTAGCCCTGCCCCAGCCTGGGGCCCCTTCCTCTGATTCAAGCTTTTACTCTGATTAGAACATTTAATTCCGGACTTTTCTTGGTCTGGGAGGGATTTAGAGGAGCCACTAAACTTTATTCCTCCATCTTGGCTTCTGGCAGTATGGGTGTATAAGTTTAAACATCCAGATTTCCCCCACAGAATCTGCTACCTCTGCTAAGGGCCCCAAGTTTTTTCCTACCCTGTTCCATGATCCTCTGTCCTCTGTTGAGATGGCTGCAAACCTCTCAGGATGGGTAAGTCTGCTGTATGCCTGGCTGGAGCTTTTTCTCTCGGTCTGCTCTTCTCTGCTCTCTGCTTCATGCTGGCACGGCTTCCTTGTGCTCAGCGTTCTTCTTACCCCAACCGAAGTAGGCACTTTCCTGGGCTAGGAATCTGCCTAGCTCAGTCTCTCAGTGGGTTCTGTCTCTCTTGAATTTGTTCAGATTTGCTTTTTAGCCTTTAGTGGCAGAGAGGCTCTGGCTGCAGCTGTGGTTTCTCCCCACCACCCTGGGGCCAGGCTGCGGTTTTCATGCTGGGCTGTCCTTGGCTCCAGACCTGCTGAGATGTGTCCCTCCTGCCGGACTGCCTTCAGCAGGAGGCATGTTTTCTGTAGTTCCGCGGATTTGGGAGCCCTAAAATTCGTTATTTTGTGTGTATTTAAGGTGGCTGTGCAGGAGCTGCTGATCCTTGCTGCCTCAACCGAAGTGCAAAATTAATACCAAGGTTAATATTGCACAGCAGAAGCCCTATAATTGGATATTTAAGCCCCAGGTCCCTCTTAGTGAGAAATGGAGAGTTTAGGCAGAGGTGAAATATTAACTTGGAATTGTATTTCTTGCTTTGTGAGTCATCCTAATTGTCTTGACTAATTGTGATAAATCCCATTTGCAATAGTTATACACACACACACATCATCCTTTTTTAACGATACATATCAGTTCTGTGGCTGTGAACAAAAGGATATGTATCATGAGGTCTCAGCATGCAAATTCAGTCCAGGAAGATTACTCTCAAAAAGTCTCTAATTGATAATGATATTTCAGTCTGGGGTAGCAATAACCTTCATTTGTCATCCAGTGGTCACACTAGTATGTTCCCTGGAACTCCAAAGTTCTAGGGCTTCCCCTTGTCCTTAATGACTTCTGCCTTCAATGATGCTTCAATCTTTCCTTTTATCTTGAAAAATCTTCACTTCCCATCTGTGTCTTTTGCGGATAAAGATTACAAGGGAATTATCATTTAAAAAATGTATTTTGTCCATGTAACTCAAGTCTCAAAGTCCCTTGGTATGGGATTATTTCCTCATTAGTGGTGATGAATGCCCCCATGAGTCATGGGGTGAAGTTGGTGAGAGCAAGAGAGTGGAGACATGAATGATGACATTTCAGGGTGCTGATGGAAACTAAGACTCTGGGAAAAAGCCAACATGAGAAGAGCTAGCAATCTCCATCATGTCCCTATCTCAATTTTGCTACACTTGGGATGTCAAGTAATTTTCCCCTTGGGCAAGATCTGGGACTCTCTCTGTTCCTGTCTCTGTCTCTGTCTCTGTCTCTCCTCCTCCTCCTTCTCCTGCTCCTGCTCCTCCTCCTCCTCCCTTTCTCTCTCAGCTCCTTTAGTGTATATTGTTTGATACTCTTCTATATGTACTTTCTCTGATTTGTTTTGCTATTAAGTTGGATAAATGAATTTCCTTGATTTTTGCTATATGCGTACTTATCATGAAACTGATATTTTGTGGGAACAGAGTAAAGCCTTGAATATAAAGCCTGAATTCCTTCTTTCTCCATTAATGAATAGCAATCAGAAGCTTAGCCTGGACCTGGAAACTACATCCTTTATACTAATAGAGCTTAAGGGAAGAGATAGATAAAATTCTAGTCCTGAGGAAAGGAAAACAAAGCAAACTTCTGACCTTTATCTTTTGCTTCCCCTTTTGGCAGGAAACAAAGTCTCCCTGGGAGAAGATTGGAAGAGAAGAAGCTAGAAATAACTATTCTACCTTCTCTTGAGCCATATGTGACACTCCCATGCTATACGTGGTAAAATAGCCTTGTTGTACTCATAAAACTCTGTCACATAACAAATTGAAAGTAGTGCTATTCCCACTTTATAGATGAGGTAACCAATGCTTAGAGAGATGACATGACTTCCACAGTCACAGGTCCAGCTAGTAAATGATGGAGACAAGGCTTAAATACATAAATGATATAAACAAGCATTTAGGGATAGTCCAATCCTCTCATTTCACAAATGAGTAAACTGAGGACTGTGGAGGTTTACTGATAGTCAAGGTCACATAGATTTTAAGTAACATATGCTTACACTGTATTTCCACACTGCCTTTCACTAAATCAGGCTACATTTCAGACCAAAGGAAAATTTATAGGTTTAAGAGTTGGTCTCTAGAGCTCTGTGCTGCAAGTATATTTCTCATATAGCCTAACCAGTAGAGCAGGTAGAGAAATAGCTGAAACACAAGTAGCTGCCTTAAGAAATGGATGAGAATAATAATTTAGAATTTTTCAATATTGTTGGAATGAGTTTTCAGTTCAATTCAATTCATACAATCAGAGATCGAGAACTAGAAGGGAACCTCTAAAAGAGTCTGTCTAGTGTTATTCTAGAGTCCCTAGGCTCCCAGATGGTCCCTGAATAGATTTCAGGGAGTTCATGAACTAGGGTAGGTATATATATACACACACACACAATACACATATACATGCATATATACATATAATACACATACATGTATATATTTATAGAGAAAGAGAATGTTAATGAAAATAAGGTTTTTATACAAGCATGTATACATATTTATATATTTGTGTGTATATGTAGAAGGAGAGCTTAATAGAATTTTATATATACACATGTACTACATACATAAATATGCATATATGTGTGTGTATATAGAGACAGACACATACACAGAGGTTAACAAAATGTATTATCCATATATACATATACATACATATACGTATATATGAGAGTGTCATATATAAGACAGATATATACACATACATGCATATATATGAGGATATATGTATATTTTGTTTTTACTTTTATTAACCTTTAACTGAAATATGGCCTTTCCATTCTGACTTAAACAACAACAACAACAACAACACTATTCTGAGAAGGGATCCATAGGATTTGCTAGACTATCAAAGGGGTCCAGGATACAAAAAATAACAAATAAAAAATGTTGATCTAATGTAATTCCCTTATTTTATTAATGAGGAATCCAAGAGGGAAAGTGGTTAAGTCATTTGTTTAAAATTTCTCAGGAAGTAAACGGCAGAGACAGACTTTGAACATGTAGTCTCTGATCTCTAGTGTTTATCCCATTGTTCCATGTTACCTTCAGCTGAAAAAGCACTGAAGGCAGACACTGTGTCAGACACTTAAACAATCTGAGATCATGTTCAGAGAATCATAGGATCATAGATTTAGAATGGAAAGGGACAAACTAGACTAGTCCTCTTCAGACATTTATCTTGCTCATCCAATCTTCTTTCACAGATACATGAAGGCAAACTTTAGCCCACTGCCTATTGAAATTGTGACTTTAGTTTCCATAGGATTTACGTTAAAGAGATTTCATGATGCTGTGTGGCCTAAGTTAGAGTTGCATGAGGCACTGTAATAAAAGAGAAACAAATGTTAGGTCGTGATCTAAAGAAAATTATACTATTGGGACTTGTGTCACCAATTCATTGTCTCCCCCCCCCCAAATCTTTCCTTCTGATTTTCCCTATTATCATCAAAGTGACCACCATCTTTCCAGTTACCCAGGTTTGTAATATGGAGGCCATTCAACTCATTGCTGTCCCTCAACCTAATCAATTTTTCAATTATTTTCATTTTTATAGTAACTCTTCTATCTATCCTATTCTCTCCATCCACATAGCCACCAGCCTAGTTTAGACCCTTGTTCTCTCTCACTTGAACTGTTGTAAGAGCGTCCTAATAGGTCTTGCCTCAAAGCATTATTTTATTGCAATCTATTCTCCACATAGTGCTTTAAATGATTTTACTAAAATTCGAACAGTATACATCATTGACTCTCTATTACTTTGAGGATCAAATAAAAACTTATCTTTTGACATTTTAAGCTTTTTACAATCTGGCTTCAATCTATCAGTTTATTACATATTCCTTTCCTTTATGTATTCTACCAACTAAACAATCTGGCCTTCTTACTGTTCCTCATTTAAGACATTCAATTTCTTGTCTCTCGTTCTCTGCACTGACCAACTCCCATGCAAGGAAGGCACTCACTATTCACTTCTGCCTCTTAGAATTTAGTTTCTATTAATAATGTGCTCCAGCAAAATTTTCTACTAGAGCTTTTCCTGACCCTCCCATTCACACAGAATTACTTTGTATCAATTCTGCATGTACTTATTTACGTACATTCATTCACCTCAAATATAGGCAAACTCTAGTACTAGTTTCATTAATATTTATCATTAATATTATTTTTCCAGCAGATATTTACCTCATTATAATTTATTACATTGGGGGCATGCTTGTCTCACCGCAATCTTTGTAACCCCAGCATTTCACATAATGTTTGGCACATAGTAGTCACTCAATAATTGCTTGTTGATCTGTCGATAATCTAATATAATCCAATAAACATTTATTAAACACCTACTATATGCCAGGTATGTACTGCTGGTTTGCTAAATAAGAAGAAAGAATAAATAAGAAGAAAGAAAGAAGAAAGAAAATCCCTGTCCTCAAGGAACTCACAGTCTAAAGAAGGAGACAACACACAACCAGACACAGGAAGCATGGGGTGGAGGAGATGAGGAGACCCTATACACACACACATACACACATATATGTATATATATATATATATATATATATATATACATATATCAAACAAACAACACTATAACAAGCAAAATGTAATAAAGAATTTGGCAGTAAGGCAGAAAAATGTTTTTAAAAAATCACTTTCACCTCAAAGGCATATAAAAAAATTAAGGAAGAAAGAGTTATTCATTTTGTTTTGTTTCACTTTTTGGTCACCTACAGAAACAACAGGCTACAAAATCCTAAACAACAGGAAAACATTCATGGGAAATATTAAACATGCAGGCCCTGAGTGCCAAGAAACCCAACAGCCCACATAGGCTGTAAAAGGAAGAATCTTACTTCATACTTTGAATGCCTCCAGACTAACACTGTCAGGGAAAGAGCACTCTGCAGCTGTAGGCCCTCTGCAGAGACTTTTTTTCCTGCCAGTCTCAGGGATCTACAGCAAGAACCACTGGTGGGGGGATCCTATTTTATCTTCTTTCTTAAAGAAGTAAGGAAACAAAGGTCAAAACAGAAGATTGTATCATGATATTGCTTTAAGGAAGTCAGCTGTCTGAGGAACATTCAGCAAACTTCTTCCTTTGCTGCATTTAAATGTTCTTCACAGGCCTCTAAATTCTTTTAGATATCTTGAAATTCTAGCCTGCTAAGGTAAACAAGGGCTTAGGTTCCCTCACTTGGATTCTCAGAAGACACAGGTAGCTTAGAGTATTAGATAAGGAGTAAGAAAAATCTGACTTAAAATTCTGACCCAGTCATTTAGTTATCTATTTGATATTAGACAAGTCACATATTTTCTCACCTGAAATTCAATATCCTCAACTATAAAATGAAGAGGTTAAATTCTACAGCTTTAAGGTCTTCCTTAACTCTAACTATGTGATCCTATCAATAACACCATGTCCAAGGGGGACATTTTAGCAAAGTATGGCTTTGGGATCCAAAGTATACGTTTGTCACTATTGGAGATACTCCTTAGCAGTATGTCATGTCCCAATGTATAGTCAAAATCATATAGATGAGCTTCATTTCATGGTGTTTTGTTTTACAATTTTACCTCATTTTTACTTATAATCTGATTTAATAAGCTAAATAATGCCGAGGATAAAAATATTAATGAAATTAGTATAGAAGTATACAGTGACATGTTCTATTACAGGTCATTGGTCAATGGCCATTCAACTACACTTCTTCCTTTTCCTCTAATATTTCAATTAGTATAATGCAATTAGGATCATTGAGTTGATTGTATCAAGACCAGGAACATTACAAAACCACAGGGAAACCCAGTTACCTGAAAGAGATCAGCCTTACAATCCAGGGCAGACAAAAATCCATATTGCCCAGATTATGTCAAGTGGCTAGACACCTGATAAATTTAGTCTATCCACTTATGTACATTGGACAAGTGGCACAAATCAATGGTAAGCTAGCTTCTGCATTAATTTGGTCATTATTGTGTTGGGTTTCATTTGAAATGCTGAGCAGTATATTCTGTGATCACAGACTTTTTATTATTGGGGGCAAACAAAACATAAAACACCTCTTTAATACTAATGAATCCCCTTGTGATGCAAAGTAACTTCCAATTGTAGCAAATTATGTTCTCAGAAGAACTGAAATCACAAATAATTTGATTCAGTGAAATGAATGAGGGTGAACTCAAACAGGCTACTAATGGAGGTGTGCGTGTCAAAAGTGACATAACAGACCTTGCTGAGGAAATGTATGGATGGAGAAACAAAAAAGTTATTTCTATGAAAATGAGACAATAAACAGATAGCTCAAGTAGTAATCTGATACTTTTGAGATATTAAAAGAGTAAAAGAAAAATATGTCCAGTTTATCATGCTGTAGTTCTCAGTTTTAGTTTCATCATCTGTAAAATGACATGAAAGTAGGACCTACCTTTCAGGGTTGTTACAAGGACCAAATGAAATAATGCATGTTACATACTTTGTATGCCATAAAACACTGCATGGATGCTAACTAATAATAATATTAATCTTCTCTGAGTGATATGCAGTAACAAAAACATGAGAAAGTGTGAAAAAGATTACAGTTACCAATGGTGGAGAGATTACCTGATACATTTAAATCACAGATCCATAAAAGTATTCTCTAATCTTGAAGCTACATCCTTTGTAAGAAGACATCATGGGCATGTGCCTCATTAAAAGATCATAAAGAGATATCATCAGTAACATCAAGTCAAAGAAGGTGATAGATCCATATTGAATTTTTCCAAAAGGATCTTGCCTATTAGAGATAAACAACATGAAAACTGAACGTAAACAAAGCACAGTTTCATTATCCTGATAGAGAGATGCTTTAGGCAGCAGCATAGTACAGTGGAAAGAGAATGGGAATGCTTGTATTATTTCATAAATTAAAAGTAAAATAAAAAATAAATAAAATGGGTTCAGATAATAAGGATGGGTTCTATTGGCAGAGGATCTGAGTTTGATTTCTATCTTTGATACAATCTTTCTGATCCTGGGCAAGTCACTTAACTTCCCTAGGTCTAAATTCCTTTGGTTATAAAATAAAGAGATTACTTCCAGCTCTATAACTATTTAATTTATTATCCTTTTACTGAATATACTTTTCCTTCCATTCAGTTAGAAGGGAGAAAAATATTTTCACCAACTTTTCATTATTCAGATGAGGAACTTGGTAATTCTGATCTCAGTTGTCTTAGCTATGTAAATAATCCAAGTTATACAGAGTTTTAAAGTAACTTTAATATATTCAGAATAGCAAAGTCATAGCAGAGTCTACTGTTTATCCTGCAGGCATAGATGTACAAATTACTCAGTTTATTGAGCATTTACAAGGCACAAGGAGCCCAGTGAAAACACCAGGAATAATTCAAAAGACCAAAACGCTACTTAATAAAAGAGAAGAGAGAACGAAAAAGAACATCCTATTATGGCTACTGAAATAATAAATCAAGTATGTTTAATAATTTTAGCCTCCTTAGCCTGGTATTTCTTCTTTTTCATTTTACAACAATTCCCGAGGAAAAAAATGGATATTTGCTGTGTGTTATGGAGTAATTTGTGCTTTTGAAAGTCAATTTGAGATGAAGAAGGTACAACATTGGCCTCCCCAAACTAGAATTTTTGCCCAGTATCCTGACGACATGGATAGTTTTCCCCTCCTTTTCTTCATGTGAACAGTCTGACCCTATTTAAAAAATCATTTTGGATAGTCCCCATATACATACACATTCTATTAATTGTAGTCATTGGAAATATAAAAGTTAGAGATGAGATATGATTCAGAAACAGATTTTTATAGCTTTTTTCCCCAAGATTGATAGCTTCTCCTAGTGTTCCATGCTAAAAGGCAATGTGGTTTAAACAGAAAAGGATGGGCACTGGAATCAGAAGATCTAGGTTAGAATCTCTGTTGCTTCTCAAGTAATATTGGACAACTCATCTCTAACATCTATAGGTCTCAATTTTCTTATTTGAGTAAGTGGTGATAATAATATTTGACAAACTATATTTAATAGGGAATAGAGAGCAGGTCTCGCGGTCAGGGCCACTATGTTCAAGTCCTCCTGCCCCATATATATACATATGTATATATATGTTTATGAAGATACTCAATTTCTCAATTTCTTAGTGCCCCAGGAAGTCTATGAGACTAGATCTGTATGTGTGTGTATATCTGTATCTGTATCTGTATCTATCCAGTCTTTCTATATACCATGATAGAAACCATATATAGCCTTTAAGACTAAAGAAAGTATGAGTTAATTATCTGAATTGCTAGAGAGGGTTTCCAATTGGAGATTATTACTCCAGATCCATAAAATCACATGTTTGAAAAAAAGGGTTTTTTAATATACCTCAGAGATTTGTTGTAAAGAAAATGCTTTGTACACATGCTTAAAATTTATAAAAATGTGAGTCATTGTGACTCCATTCTTGCAATCCTAATGTTAAGGATATCATAACTACTTTCTACCAGGTCATTTTTGTTCTTATATTTATCTTCTGAAGCTTCATATTTTAGTATATTCATATGTCACAGCTTTTTGAACATGTCTCTCTACTTACAGTTCCAATACAAATTTCAGTAAAGTAAGATGAATCATGAAAACAATATTACTACAATAACATAAATAGAAAGAACAATAATAAGTGAGATTAAACAGTGATGTATGTTAAAATGACTAACTTTTCCTCAAGGAAGAGTTACAAAAACATACCACTATCCTTTCACAAAGCATGAACTATGGGTATAAAATATTGCATATACCATCAAACTTGATTGAAAATGTTGATTAGTTTTAGTGAACTTTTTTTCCTTTTTAAAAATTTTAAAGATTCATTGTGATTATGGAAGACCTGGGTAAGGGAGAATGGTTGGATACATTTGGAACTAAAGATGACATAATATACACATATATGCATATCATATATACATATATGTATATAATATAGTCACAAATATTAAAATTCTAGCAGCCAAATTGCATCTTAAGTAAATTGCATAGTAGTGGAAGTTCTGAGGATGAATTACTTATTTTTCTGCTTGCCATTATAATGGTTAGTAGTATCTGTTCGTTTATTTCATTTCATTGCTTTTTCTAATGGACTTGTGCTTAGGGTCTTGCTTTTGCTATACTCCAGCCAATATTAAGTTGGATAATACAAAATGAGAGATGGTTTAATTCCACAGATGTTAGAAAAGAGGGAGTGTTACAGGATGAAATAAAGGATTATTACTAGGCAGTTCTTCAAACACTTAAAATTATCTATCTCAGATTCAGGAAATAAAAAAATTTCAACACATGTGGTTTTACAATAAGAAGACGTCAACTTCATCTTTTAATTGGGACACTGGGACATTTGCTCCCTTTAAGGATGTACTTTATCATTAGTCTCTCTAGCAAAAAAAAAATAAAAACAAACTAAAACAAACAATAAAAAACCCTATACCCCCCCCACTACCTCATCTCTCAAAATATATGAAGCTCATTTATAAATTCTTTCTTTCTGAAGATATCCTACGCTCACATATTTCTATGATGAAGCCAGGAAAGTGTCTCCTTACAATTTGTGTCTCAAAATTATATTTAACTCTTCACCTCTTGTATGAACAGGACATTGTAAAATCAAACGCCGCCCCATCAACTCTGAGGAGAAACTTTTCTCCCCAAGATCTAATTCAGATGCCCCAGTCATTCAAACCCAAAAGATATTACAGCTTAAAGAATAAGTTAACACTAACTCAACACTCCCATTGAAGTTACATTCCTCCTCATGCAATGTTCTTACATTTATCTTCTGAAACTTTTATACTATACTATATCCATATGTCACAGCTCTTTGAAGATGCCACTCTACTCACAGTTCCAACACAAATCCTTCTTTATCCTGCTGTTTCTTTTCTTTTGCCTGTTCTTGAAATTATTTGTCCTCAGTTTTTTCCATTTCCCTGATTGTTGATTAGATTTGATCTTGTCGACAAATTCTCATTATTGATCTTTGCATCTTGCTTAATTCTAAGTCACACAATTATAGTTCTAGGTTGGAAGGAATCACAGAGATACTCCAGTTAAATCCCCTATGTTGCAGATTAGGAAAAGAAGACCATGGTTTGCTAAAAGTCAGAAAGGGAGTAAACATTAGAAGTAGACTTTAAACCCAAGGCCTCTGATTCCACAACCAGTGTTATTTCCATCATAACACAGTGTCTCCCTATAAGATTTGGAGATGGAAGGAAACTCAGAGGCCACTGTCCTTTCTCTTTACAAAGGAGAAAACTGACTATCAAGAATATGAAGTGAAGTGCTCACAGATAGAAAATGACAAAGCTGAGATTTGAACTCAGGACCTCTTACTCCAAATGATCACCACAATGCAAATGATGTAACATCTTTTAGAAGGAAAGGCAATGTCTCTTCTAACTGGTTTTCAATAGAGTTTATCAATTGGTCATTTGAATGAAATGCATTTTATACAGATTATAGGAATCATTATATATCACATGGATTTAATCATTATGCAGATTTATAGGAATCATTTACATTTTATACAAAGCAATTTTAGTTCATATCATGTAATTTCCCCCCATTCATTCCACAGATCAAAGGCATCATTCATCAGTAAACAATACAATATTTATTGTGGAAGGAGCTATTGAAGTACAGACTTGAGGGTCTTTTGTAGAGCTGCCTTCAGATGAAGGTCACATGCAAGTAATTTGTAAGAACAGAAAAAAGAAACAAAATACAAAAGTCATGTAGCAGGTCTTTCAACTCATGCACAGATGTGACATGATTCAGCCTATGGGAACTTTGGGAAAAGTGTGTGTATCATTATTGTAATATCTTTGTTGCCTTTTTTCAAGTGACTGAGAACTTGGAGATTTTTTTTTTACATTTTTGCACGCAGTAATTATTTTACTCATCAGAAAAGTACAGTTAGTACTAGGCTGAAATAAAGCAGATGCTGTGACTACACAAAAATGTCCACATTGTAGTTTAGTACAGAACACAAAGATTAACATGTGCTTCGAGGTAAAAATAAGAAAGTTCCAAACACACGTAGGAGGCAATTAGTCATCTCAATAGCTGATATTTTGTTAATAATACTTTTAGTTTTAAGCTACTT